>JAZHEH010002318.1:0-42963 GCA_036589455.1 Ateles fusciceps | reverse complement strand
ATTACAGGCCACTGTGTCTGGCCTGTAAACTTTGATGGTTATTTAAGTATTAGGTAAACTTTAAGAGTCATTTAGATTTTAGGTGTTTCAGGAGTCATAACTTCCTGTTTCAGATGCTATGAAGGGAAGTGACACATACCTTCCTCCCGTTCTTTACTCTCTTACACACAAATAATTTTGACAAAAGTTTTCATGTGAAATAAATTAACTTGGATGGCTCAAGGTGGATTGTCCAGAAATCTAGTTTGCTAAATGCCACCACAGGCTCATGTAGAGCTGACATGGAGTATAACTTGTTTAATACACCTAAATAATTATAGGCATTATAGATACGGAGGAAAACAGTCTTCAGGATATTTCCTCAGTTTCAAAACTAAGAGGTCAGTTTTTCAAGTATTGTCAATCACTGTCATTTTTATCATGATTAGCAATAGCAATTTAAAACATTGTGCTTTTATTTATTTATTTTTGAAACAGGGTCTTGCTCAGTCATAGTCTGGAATGGAGAGGTGTGAGCATGGTTGACTGCAGCCTTGACCTCCCAGGCTGAAGCCAACATCCCACCTCAGCTTCCTGAATAGCTGGGACCACAGGCATATGCCAGCATGCCCAGCTAATTTTTAAGCTTTTTTTATTCAGATGGGGTTTCACTTTGTTGCCCAGGCTGGCCTCAAATTCTTGTGCTGAGGCAAACCTCCTGCCTCAGCCTCCCAAAGTGTTGGGATTATAGTCATGAACTACTGTGCCCAGCCACATTTGTGCTTTTAAAGTTGAGTTGGGAGGCCTATATGGTTTCCACAATATGGAGGAGATCTTCACTGAACTTGTGTTCTATTGATGATTTTTCAACGGAAGTTTTGGTCATTTAACTGTTGGCCAGGAGAGAATCTTCACAAACTAAAAGGATAGTTTATATATTCTTCCAAAAAGTCAGTATAATATCCCTCATCTTAATATGCTACCAAAGGTAATAAAATGAAGTAACTAATCACAAGATCCTGAAAGGAAGCCTCTGTCATCTTATCCAGTCAGGCAACTGAAATGTCCTGGCCTGGACGCTTTATCTGTGACTCAGTCTGTCAGCGTATGAGTCCACTGATCTCTGGGGAACTTGTTAAGCCAATTTATTCCAAAGCATATCCACTTTTTTGTCCATTTGGAAGCCATGAGGTGAATCTCTATTCACGGGTTGCTAGAATTTATACTCAGGTCATGGTTGTCAATCTAATTAGATCTTTATTTATCAGATTGGCAAATTTTTCCTTGTTCCTAGCAGAGAGTCAATTTTGTCTTATTTTGTTCTTCAGTGAACTTTGATACAATGAAAGAGATGGAACCAAAAGAAAGATGCTTGAAAAATTTCTTGAGGAAATTGGACATCAGTCTTACTGGTCAATGCCTAGGGTGTGAGGCAGTTATGGGAGAAGGGGTCCTGAAAGGGAAGTAAAATCATGTTTATACAGGAAAGAAAATGATGGAATGACTCTTTTACCTTCTTTGTAAAACTTTAACCTTAACTTGCTAAAATAAGACTAGTGAGTTTCAGTTCTGAAGGCAAGGAGGCAGGGGATACAAAAGAATAGATTGAGGAAAAGAGCCTGCTGCTTAGAAACAGGAGAGAGTAAGGAGGACCATATGGTACTGCTTAATATGGCAGCTTGCTCACCTGTGCAAACAGCAACACAAATGGTGGAATTGTAGAATGTGGAGGCAGACCCATTGGTGGGTAGATACTTCCAATTCTTAGTGGAAGTCTGGATGGTTCTGAAAAAATCAGTTCCCTGAATAGGTCTGCTATACTGATACACCTGTAGCATTTGATTGGAAGATTTACAATAAGTGGCCTATATTTTTGTGGATTCTTAGTTAGAATATGGCACCATGACATATTTTATTCTGTTTGACTTTGACAAGAGTGTCTTGCCACACATGGAAACAGTGTTTGTGCTGAGGAATTCAACAACCAGGCACTCTTGCAGGGCTGGATGGTTTATAAAAATCATCTTTCAGGGTTGTGCTGTGCTTCTTGTGTGAACTACTCATATTGGTTAGTTAGCCTGTGAAATAGTTGACTCACGCCTAATTAAAAAATGTCTCTACAGCCAAGATGAAAACAATTAAATGAGTAATATACACATTTATTTTTTAACATTTGACAGAGCCCATTATACCAACACTGCTACTGTAGGTAACCCAAAACTGAAGAAAAGCTAACACAGAATTCTGGTATGAAAAAGCTGACATAAAGGGCACCTGCTCTGACTGGCTGAAAATGTGGCCAGGGTCCCCACCCACTCCCTTCTACTCCACCCTCAGAAGCAGAACATGCTCTGAAAACCTTTGAGCCAGCCAGTCTCTAAAACCTCACTTAGCCTGGTGTAAACCGTGGTTTATTCACCTCAGCACTTAACATAAGGGAGCAGGTAGTTTTTTGCTGTGGGAGCTGTCCCATGGATTGTATTTCTACTAGATGCCAACAGCAACCCACCTCCCACCACAGCTGTCACCATCAAAAATGTGCCTTAGGAAGGTGGAGGTGAGCAAAATCACCCCAGGTGGAGAATACTGACCTAAGCCACCTTTTTCACGATCCTGAACCTGAGAATTTGGTTGCTATCTGGTGCTAAGGAATGTGCTCAGAGATCTTTAATAGTAGCCCCACCATAGACCTTGACCAACCTTGGCTGCATTGGCAGGAGGCCTTGAGATGTCCCCATTCCCTCTTCATGAAAATGTACTGTGTTCCTAGACAAGGGATGAAGCAGCTCACCATTGCACTCCCACTGCTGACTGCAAAATCTGCTCATGGTGGGTCTGCTGTGTGTTGCTTGGAGATGGCATAAGGGTAGGAACTGGGCATGACATGTCCACACATGCCCTCAAGATGCCATTAATATGGTAGCCAGATATGTAAGCAAATATGTAGCACACATGAGCTGTTACTCTCTGCTTTAGAGGCAGCTTCCATTACTTCATCTCTACTTGTTAGGAAAATAATACATCACTAGGAATTTCACTCAGAGAAAACAGGGCATGATGAACTTCTGGCACAAAGCTTCTTTTAAGCTATGGAAAGACATTTATAATAGATTGTATTTGGTGAAAAATGGAATGCAATGGGTGATCAGAGTTGTGTAAAATATACACATGTGGAAAGAGTCGTATCAAAATGTCACAGTGGTAGGTTGTCTCTGGGTGGTGAAGAGTCTTAAGTCCCTGGAAAAGGACCCTGATCCTCTGTCCTAGCTGGAAGAGAGAGGATGCTCTTCCAAGATCATGGATTCTCTCGTTGCTTGTTTTCTATTTACGGATGAAAACAAGAATAGCTGATGTTACTGAGCACTTACTATGAACCAAGCACTGTTGCTAAGCAAATTATGTCACAACTCATTTAATCCTCACAGCAGCCCAAGCAGGGCTATCTGATTCCAGTGCCTATTTCTCATTGTTTCTCCAAGTGTGGCTTCATTTAGGGGAATGTTTTCTTTTTTATATAGGGTTGGATACTGTTCTTTGTCTGTGAAGGGGGATACTCTGATGTCTTCTAACTGATTGATATTTTCTAATTTTTCTGCAATGCCCAGCTATTTCTTTTCACTAGAAAAGAAGGAGGGATGTAGTTTTATTTTTGCCAGCATGCTCAGTGTCACAAGGATGTGTACACTTGGGAGCTCAAGTCATTTTCTCAGGGCACAGGGGATCCACTAAAAGACACAGGCAAGGGAGGGACTACATGGAATGCTGGTTTGGAAACTCCAGTTCATGCTTCATGAAAGGTAGGCAGCTTGGAGGCAGAGATACCAGTGAGAGGCAGGAGCAGCAGCCCAGGCTGTCACTGAGTACGGGAAAATGTGGCAAACATGGAGGAGTGCACTTGGGTCCAAAAGGTTCCTACAGATGTGGATTTCAGCACCTCCTCTCCCCCACAGCTCACTTACAAGCTATGCCCCTGGGGCAAGGCACTTCTCTGTGCTTCCATGACTTAGTTGAGGTGACCACTAAATGGGAAAAGTGCCTGGCTGGTGGCATGTAAAAAGAAGCGCAAGTGGTAGCTCCCTTTCCTAGGCTCTTGGGGCAGAAACTGGTGACCAATTTTTCCCTCTGAATCACCTAGCTGGCACCAGAGAAAATCTAGGGCTGCTAGTTCAGACAGGGCCACCACAATGCATAAGGAGCATGGCAAATTGGATTCTTGGACCAGTTTGGAAAAGGTGGGAAAGAAAACAGAGTCAGAAAAACTGGGCCAGATTCCTGGATTCTAATCCACACCCCGAACCAGCCCCCTCAGGTCCTAGCTGTGCTATGGCCGGCTGGGCCCAAGACAAGTGACACTGGTCCCTGCCCTTAGGGAGGTCCCCATAGACCAGGGGGAACTTACTTGTCATATGAACTATAGTATTCTCATGGTGAATATGAAAAGAATGCAGTCTAAGTGTCATAAAATGTAAAGCCCACTGCAAAACGAACATGTTTAGCGGGGGGCATTTATCCCACTGAGCAAGGTGAGCATGAGAATGAGCAAAGTCCACCTCACTTGATTTCCACTAAGGAGATGTGGCACCATATCAGAAGACACCTGCTGCTAAGATCACAGGCAAAGGAACAGGCAAGTCCTGAAATGCTGTCTTCCTCTCAGCCCCCTAGTCCAGGAAGGTCTCCACTAAGGTTCAAAGATGACAGATGTTTTATCAGCCTTTGTCAATAGAATGGTTGTCTTGGACCAGTTACTGTGACACAAAATAAACTCACCTCTCAGGAATCCCACATTTTTTGGTTTTAACTAGGGTCCCTGTACCATTAGGCATCCCAGTTGGCTCACAAAAGGCTGCTAATATGACCTCCCTCCTTAACCAGGAACAAAAGTCACCTTAGTTGGTGTGTCATTCACTAGTGGCCCTGAAAAGGAAAATATCATGTTCCCTAGAAGAGAAAATGCAGCTGTCTATGGATGGGAGGGCCTGGAAAGCAGTTGGAGGGCATGGACAAAACACACCTCCATGGAGATGGCCATGATTTCCTTTAAAAAGTTACCTTTCAAAGACGTCACGGTGTCTGTCAAGGGTATGCACTGTCAGATAATCTTCAGGTGCCCCTTTGTGTATTTTGAATGAAAGCAAGTTTGAAAACCAAAAGGCAGAAGTTGCTAGGTACCTATTTTAGAATGTGGATCTTCCTAGAAGGGCTTACACACTGTGTGGGAAGCTGCCAAATCAGTCCTAGGAACTACTTACTCTTGTAAAAATGGAAAACTTTCATGGCAAAATTGTGATCCCCATGAGGTACCTACTGCACATGTGATTAACACAGAAATACTTTTGAAGAGAGGAGCTGCAAGTTTTTCATTCCTTTCCTCCAGTAAATCCTGTTAGCCAGTGATTCTTATACCCTAAGGCCCAGAGAAGCCAGGGAGTATGAGTACCAGCTTGGAAAATAGGAAAATGGAACATGTGATGACTTCTTTTTGGGCAGGAAGAGGGCATGGGAGCACAGGGATTATGAGAAAAAGATGAGATGGAGGCTAGACACGCTGGTGGGGGATGGTGATTAAGACACCTGGCTCAGGAATCCCAGAGGGATCAGAGAAGAGAGAAGGGCAGGTGGAAAGCAGCTGGCATGCCTTGGCTTTGCTTGCATTTGGAATTGGGAACATTAGCTTCTCAGGGCTGAGTGGTCACCACTGCTTTCTGTGGAGTCCCGGTTTCCCCTCCCGGGCATGGAACACTGCACTTCCATGCCCCCTGTGGCTGGGTGGGACCATGGACAGGCTCTGACCAACAAGCCTGGGGTGAAAGCGCATGACACAGCTGAGCCTAAACTGCTGTGAAAAACCAAGCAACGCTCTCCCTTTCCCTTCCACAGCAGGGCCCAGAGTTTCCCACAGGCCATTGAAAGGAGCAGGGAAGTGAGTTTCAGGTTGCATCTAAACAGATGAGAAACTTACAAGAGAAATTAAACCTGACTGCTCAGGCCCCATTCCTAGGGACACAGTCTGACCAAGAAAACACCAATGAGGCAGGCCTCCTACAGTTTGAGAAGCAAGAACCCTATCACCTTCAGGGATAAGGCCAGACAAACTGCCTCCCAGAAGACGGTGAGCTGACAACCCACATGAGGGGGGTGACTGACAGCAGGAGGTCTCTTCCCATTGTTCAGGTCCTCTGGGGCAGGAACTTTCCCTGTACATCCAGATACTACCTGGAAACAAGTAGGAAAAACACAAGACAGTGGAACATTCCTGGAAGATGCTCGCCCATCCAAAGGAGGCCACCGAATTGGCAGAGAACAGGACAGCCTTACTCTGAGGGTGAGTCTATAAGCTGGTGTACTTGGTAGATTAAATTCACTGATGACACTGTCTCCCTGAAGGCTGCTGACAACAATGAAAACACGTCTGCTTGATTCTGGTTTGTCTCATCCTGTAACTTGGGCTCTAGAGAGGGGTCTGGAGACTCCAAAGCTGGAAAGGGGCCATGGAAAATCAGAGCATAGGAGTGTTTCCCTTCTACGTCACCACTCTACGGCAGTGTCTGCATGAACCTTGTTATTTCAGAGCTTCTCCTTTCACCTGCGGCCATCCTGTATGTCAGACAAGCTTTGATTTAATTAAGCTACACAGCCACCAAAAAAAATGCCTGTGTATTAGAACACAGGCATATTTTACATGGAAGCCATGACATTTGGCCTGTTCTCAGCACTGAACACCTACACTGTATCTGCAGGGTTGTTTTAAAAATCAGAAAGAAAAAATGGTGGCTTAAAAATAGAATATCTATTGGCCCTTTAGATCTAAAAAGTTTTAGGAAGGACAAGTTAACATAATTCAGTTGTGCAGAGGCAAAAATACCTCCAGATGTCATGCACCTTTATAAAAATGAGGTTTGCAGGCTCCTTTATTGTGATTTGAATTTTATGGTGTAGTATCTGGGAGCACAGGCCAACTCTATCTGGCTCCTGGCCTGTGAACAAAGTGGGAAATATACAAAAACTATTATTTTATAAATAAAACGGGGAAAATATTTAGTATTTTTAGATTTTCATCAGATACTTTTAATGTATTCATTCAGATTTATATCAGGAATTGACATACTTTTAAATATTTTAATTATTTACTTTTTCAAATTTTTAGAACATGTCTTTGATTAAAATTCAGTGACTTTTACACCACGTGGTATTTGAGATATTGTAGAGTTAAAATAGTCAGAAGTCTTATGTTATAAGAAAGCATTTAGTATCTTATTGTCAGATCTAAGCATTTTCCCCCAATCTAATAATTTTTCTTCCAAAAATATGGAGTGTAAATGCAGACTACTTCCTAAAGTGAAAAATAGATACGTTAATGCCGAGAATAGTTTCTAAAATGCTTGTCGATTAACTGTGTTGAAAGTATTAAGCAGATTATATCCTGGTTCCACCAGCAGATGAACACAGCCCGTGTTTTGGGGAAGCATGCTCAATGGCTTAATATTGAGATGGTCGAGAATTTCCAGAAGAATAGAAAAAATCCAGTCTGTTCTGTCTGCATCTACTTTCTATTGTACAGTAAATGATATACTACTCTGAAATGTCACTTTTGATCAAGTTAAATTCAAAGCAATTTCACTTCCATCACTGTCTCTGATGGCATTTCCCCCACTAGGTAGGCACTTTCACCATCACATCCCAAAATTTTCAGCATCTGAGATATGAATGGAGTGGCCCCTGCATCTGGAAATGGGAGGCTTAATACAGGCATTTTGGGGGAACAGGAAAAAAACACAAAATGTTTATATGTTTCTTCCTAGTCAAGTGCCAATAGCTTGCATCTCACCAAGACCATGCGTCTCAGCACCAAGCCTGCACGTGCAGATCACGTGACTCAAGAGTATGAATTGAGAGTTGGAAAACAGCATCATCTGAAATACTACAGAGCCAGCTGGGTCAGTGGTCACCTAAAATAGCAATAGTTACTAAAACAAAAGACTATTTGCACAACAAAAATGTAAAATAAAGGCTGGGCCAGGGGGTTCATGCCTGTAATCCCAGCACTTTGGGAGGCCAAGGTAGGCAAATCACGAGGTCAGGAGTTTGAGGCCAGCCTGGCCAGCATGGTGAAACCCCATCTATACTAAAAATACAAAAAATTAACTAGGCGTGGTCGCAGGTGCCTGTAATCCCAGCTACTTGGGAGGCTGTCGGGAGAATTGCTTGTACCCAGGAGGCAGATGTTGCAGTGAGCCGGGATCGCACCACTGCACTCCAGCCTGGGTGACAGTGCCAGACTCCATCTCAAATAAATAAATAAATAAATAAAAGTTTAGTATGGATAACTGAACAATTTTTTTACTTTTAGTTTCGTATTTACTTTTACTTTTTATTCTTTTAAAAACTCATTTTACTGTAGTTACATTACATTGTTTCTGTAAAAAATTTTTACTTCCTAACATATAGTTTTTCAAAATCATATGTAAGGAGACTCTAGACACTACGTTCTTAGCAATTTATGTTTGTTTTTTTTTAATATATATTTTTTATTGCATTTTAGGTTTTGGGGTACATGTGAAGAACATGCAAGATTGTTGCATAGGTACACACATGGCATTGTGATTTGCTGCCTTCCTCCCCCATCACCTATATCTGGCATTTCTCCCCCATGCTATCTCTCCCCCAACTCCCCACCCCCCCGCTGTTCCTCCCCTTTTTCCCCCCGCGACAGACCTCAGTGTGTGAGCAATTTATGTTTTTTTATAGAATAAACTAAGATATACCAGGAACATGTTGTGTATTATTTAGAATCTAACCTCACATTTCAGAAATCTAGAGGAACTCTAAGAAGAGATTTCAAAAATAAACTCCAGGAGCATTTAATCTACTGTTGAGTGATGATGCCAACAGGTGGGTATCTCTACAGAGTAACCAGTTCTGTCACTGGGGAGCTCATGAACAGCAGAGAGAAAGTCTGCAGCAAGACCAGGAGTTGAGATGCTCAGAGCCCTTGGGGACCTGCTGCTCTGCCCTTGGACCCAGGAAATGCCTGGACCTGCCCAGACTTCATCACTCACTCCACTCCATACCCTTCATGGACTTTTTATTCATTTATTTAGGGCAGTTCCCACTTACTCGTGTTTTCACTTTCCATAGTTTTCATTAACTAAGGCACAGTACAGTAAGATATTTTGAAACAGTTCATGTTTGAATTACAGTATATAGTTATAATTGTTCTATTTTATTATTAGCATTGTTAATCTCTTACTGTGCCTAATTTATAAATTAAATTTTATTAAACCATGTATATATGTATAGGAACAAAACACAATATATAGGACTCTGGACTGTTCCTGGTTTCAGACATCCACTGGTGAGGAGGGGGTCATGGAGTGTGTAACCCCTATTGATAAGGGGGTTCTATTGTACCACAAGTACTTTTCTAAGAAGTATTTTATAAATAACTTTTCACACATCAACAGAAAAATCAAATACATAAATGCATAAATAAAATACATACATTAATCAGAAAACATAAAATGCAAAATGCATTTTTTTTTTTTTTAGACGGAGTCTTGCTCTGTCACCCAGGCTGAAGTGCAGTGATGTGATCTTGGCAAGGCTGGTTTCAAACTCATGATCTTAGGTGATCTGCTTGCCTTGGCCTCCCAAAGTGCTGGGATTACAGGTGTGAGCCACCACACCCGGCCTGTGAAGTAAATTTTATGTAATGAATTAGTGTTTGCTGGGTGTTAAACAGGGATGTGCTCTATCTATAAATAGATAGTTTTGTTTTTTAAGAGATAGGTTCTCACTTTGTTGTCCAGGCTGGAATGCAGTGGCTATTCACAGGTGAAATCATGGTGCATTGCAGACTGGAACTCCTAGGTTCAAACCATTCTTCTACCTCAGCCTCTCAAGTAGCTGCATGCTACCATGACTGGCTCATAGTGACATACTTTAAACCACAAAATACCTTAACTTTTAAGTTATTTTGGCTTTGCAGAGGTCATTAAGTGTCTAAGTTTGTGCATGTATGTAATCTAAAGTTATTTACAGGCTATTCATCAGCTTTCTGTGCCAAGTATAATGTGTAATCAGCTATTATATGTAAAATTCTGAGCAGAAGCTATAATATTTGGACCGATTCTAATTCTTTTTTTTTTTTTTTAGACCGAGTTTCACTCTTGTTGCCCAGGCTGGAGTGCAATGATGTGATCTCAGCTCACTGAAACCTCTGCCTCCTGAGTTCAAGTGATTCTCCTGCCTTAACCTCTTGAGTAGCTGGGATTACAGGCGCCTTCCACTGTGCCTCTAATTTTTTTTTTTTGTATTTTTAGTAGAGACAGGGTTTTACCATATTAGCCAGGCTGGTCTAGAACTCCTGGCCTCAAGTGATTCACCCACCTTGGCCTCCCAAAGTGCTGGGATTACAAGCATGAGCCAGCATGCCCAGCCAATTCTAATTCTTAATAAAAATTTTAGAAGGTCAATGACTTCTGGACAAATAAGAAATTGGGGAAATAAGAGAGATGACCTCTTTTAAGACCTATAAAGACTATAACATAAACCAAGAAAATTTTAACCATATAATCATGTATTCTAACATGATATTTATCCCTATATCAAGCACACAATTCTCAAAAGGCCATAAACTGCTGTATCTGAGGAATCATTGTCATCAATAAAAGTATCTACATTTTATACTCATTTTCCACTCTTCACATTTTACGTCATAACAATCTAAAGTGAAGGTGCCTGTGCTCACATTAACTGTGTTTGCCTGTGCTCACAAAGCCAAGGGACATGCCCAGAATGATGCAGGGCTGGTGTCTCCAAACAGAAACACAGAGAATCCTTCAGGAAAGATACTGATGAAGTGCTATCTAAGTGATGCTTCAGAAGTGGACATGGAATCTGACCAGCACACCACAAAATATCAAGTGAAATGCACAGTACATGCAACCAGAGCAGCAACCACTATGAAATACAAACCCAGCAACTGACTGCCACCCTCCCACAAACACTCACTCAAATTCAAATATGCAACAAAACGGTCCAAATACGGAAGATAAAGTGCACGACCATTTTCTAATGACTGCTTTCATATTCAGAGTTGTTCATCTTTTAATTAAATGTAATAGAATTAATTTTAATATATTTTGGAAACCACTGAAAAGCTTAGATAAAGCAATATTAGAATGTCTGCCAGACCAAAAATGGTTACTTTGTTAATATAATTACAATTAAAATATGATTTCAATGACAATATATTTTAACTGGGTTCTAAGATGATGTGAAAGATGCTTTGAGCATAAACCTCAGGCCACAAAATGCTTCTTTATGATTGCAGTGGACAATATGGGCGTGATCTCCACCCTAATGCACCCAGATTTTCTCTTGCCTTCTGACCAATCTGTTTGATCACTTACTGGTGATTTTTAAGCATTTGATTTTTAAGTAACACAATAAAATTCAACCTACATAGATTAGCTCTGTTATTTAAAACAATGTATTTATATGGGTCAAGTTAATATTAAGTTATGCTTCCTGAATTAATCTTTCATATAAAAATGAGTCTACCCCTTTCAAAGGTGGAATACTTGATTTTTAAGTGTCTTAACTTTTTTAATTTACTGAACTATTATTTATGCAATAGAAAAACTAATTTACTCAAAGACACTTGAGTAAATGGGTTACTCAAGTAATGGCATCAATGGGTTAATACATCTCCAGCAAGCAAGCTATCAGCTGCCTCCCCACTGACAGAATGGGAATCCCTACTTTCAACAGTAGCCTCCCCCCTGTTCTCCTCCTAGGTGAAGGCCTCCTGGACAGGTGTCATTTTCCAGCATTAGCCCAGGCATCTTCACATCCACAGGTGTTAGCTGGTGGCTTGTTTAACTCCACGTGGTGGCTACAACACTGACTCATCTGTTGGTTGTTTCAGCAATTTATCATCACCTCCCATGATTAGTCACCCTTCCACAGCCTGTTCTAAAACTAAGATTTGATAGTATAATTGGAAATCATCTATGGCCTCCAATAACTGTCTTCTGACTTGGTTCTCCATTATGAGAATTTACTGGCAATCAATAGAAAGGGAAGAGATAAAAATAATGTATAAAAAAGAAGAAGAAAGGAAACTATATGAATCTGCTTTCTTCAATTCCATTAAAATACAATGTAATTAATTTTGAGCTACAGAAATTAAAATTAACTACTAATGAAAATCATTTCTTTGACAATCACATTGGATTAGCAAGAAGACAACAAACTCACCATCTCTTCCATTATGACTTGCAAACTGAGAGCCATGGCTGCTGGACTGCTCCACAGAGATACTGAAGGAGAAACAAGGCAAGGCAGAGGCCAGGGGGAGCATCACAGTGATCTGCAGAGAAAAACATCACATTCAGGTTAACACACTGATTAAAGCACCCCTTTCGTCTTTTTCTTCCTTCTCTCTTTTCTTTTATTTATTTTTATTTTTTATTTTTATTTATTTATTTATTTTTGTTGAGACAGAGTCTCGCTCTGTCACCCAGGCCCGAGTACAGTGAGATAATCTTAGCTCACTGGAATCTCCACCTCCCGTGTTCAAGCGATTCTCTTACCTCAGCCTTCTGAGTAGCTGGGATTATAGGTACACGCCACCACACCCAGCTATTTTTTGTATTTTTAGTAGAGACAAGGTTCCCAATGTTGGCCAGGCTGGTCTTGAACTCCTGGCCTCAGGTAATCCATCCACCTTGACCTCCCAGAAGGCCAAGATTATAGGTGTGAGCCACCATGCCTGGCCTATTTATTTTTCTGAGACAGAGTCTCACTCTGTCACCCAGGCTGGAGCGCAAAGGCACAATCTCAGCTCACTGCAACCTCTGCCTCCTGGCTTTAAGCGATTCTCCTGCCTCAGCCTCCCAAGTAGTGGGGATTACAGGTGCCTGCCACCAGGCCCACATGATTTGTGTAGTTTTAGTAGAGACGGGATTTCACCATGTTGACCAAGCTGGTCTCGAACTCCTTGGACTTCCAAAGTCCTGGGATTACAGCACCTGTGCCCAGCCCCTTCTCTCCTTTTGTTTTAGTTAACAGGTTAAAACATGCTAAAATTTGTGGCAAAGACCATCTTAATCAGAGGCATGCTGGTGAATGTTTACCCACAGGCTCCTAAGAACAATAAAAGCCCTGATATGTAGAATTTGCCATTTTCTGTGGTGTAAATACTCCCACCGTGGCCAATTAAAGCAATCAATGGGATGTTATGGAACATAAAGTTGGAAAAAGATATGCAGCACCATACCATTCTAGAGGAATTCCACCCTGCAGATAGAAGAGAAGTATATAACCTACAGCACACAGACAGGCGATGTCATGAAGTCAGTACTAAGTGATGAGTTTTGAGAGTTTGTCACTTTTGTTTTTATTATGACTTACTTGTGAGTTTATACACTTTAACTTGTAATAATGTCTGTGTTTTAACAACCGGACTGCCAAAATTGTAAAAAGTTAAAGACTGGCCCTAGCTAGCTGCTAAAAATTGCTGCTAAATATTCTAGCACATCATTAGACAATGGTGAAAAACAAAACTGACATTGGAGAAAATCTTATTAATATTTCCTTTAAGATCAGGATGAAGACTTTAACAGGCATCACTGCTTCTCTGGACATTGCACTGAAAGTCCAATCAGTATACAGGAGAAAATTTTAAAAAATAAATGAAAGCAAAATAATTGAATGGAAACAAAAAAGCAACTGTCATTTTTTCCATAGAATGTGACTGTGTAGGTAGAAAATCCAAACATAACTGACTAGCTGTTAGTTCAACTGTACAAAAACATTGTATTTATATTTCTAAATTATATTCATACTTAGTAAAACACAATAGCAAACTTCACCCACTACACCCTATAATCTCACTCACTATGTTGATAACATTGGAGATGTTTCATGTAGCTGATTTATTTAAATATTTGCACTAATTCAGACCTAACCAATTTTCACCATTTATTATTTTTATTTCTTTGCTTTTGCTCACTGTTTATTAGTACTTTTAATACATTTCTTTGAATTTATTTTCTCTTCTTTCTGGAGTACATCCTCCAGGTTTTTTTCCACACAGAGTTTATAGACAGTTAGTAGTATATACTTCTGAATAAATTTTATATTATGTTGGTTTCAGTGATATTTTGGCTGATTGCAAATTTCTATTTTCAATGGTCTTTTCCGTAGGAACTGACTATTCATTTTTGCATTTCCTTGTGTTTCTGGTATCTCTGTTCTGATCAAGTCAAACTATCTCTTATTCCTTTGAAGCAAATCAGTTTATATCATTATGGTGGCATAAAATGTGACCTTCCTGTTTCTGGGTATGCTTTTTGTTTCTGTTTTTGTTGTTTTCCATTGATCCATTTCAACATAACATGAGCTTTTATAATAAAAGCACATTATCCTTTTCCAGATTCAGGAAGTTTTTCTCTATTATTTTTGTTACTAATTCTTTGAAATTTATTAAAACTCACTTTATGGCCAAATAATGTTGTAAATATTCCATTTGCACTTGAAGTGGCTGCATAATATTCTCCAATTGCTATATATGTTCACAAAAATCAAAGTGAGAAATAATCTACTCAAATCTTTTATATCTATATCCTTTCACTTTTTTATGTTGTCTATTTTATCTAGTTTTTTTCTCTCTTTCTTTCTTTTGAATACATTTAAATTCCTTCCATCCTCACCCAACAATTTTATCTGTTTTTCTTTGACTGATTTGGAATTAAACCTCTATTGGTTTGGAATCTTAAAAATTTTTTAGTTGTCTTCCTTGAAATTTTATACTGCATTTTGCATTACAATTTAAGAAAGCCAGGCTAATTTTAACTCCCTCCACAAAATAATGCAAGCACTGTATAATTCTTTCACTCTGATTACCTCCTTTTTGTATTTATTTTCAGTTGTTCCCTTAGACTTATTTTGTCTTATTTCCTTTAATTACACCTATCATAAACAGCAGTTGTTGTACATACAGCTTTGCTGTTGTTTCAGATACATGATTAGATTTTCAGATGTGTCTTCTGCTTACTAGCTATTAGATTCTAATTACTCATAACTGCCCTCAGTAAAGTTTCTCTTTCTTGCTTACCTTGTCATTAACATTTCTTTAGTGATACATTGTTGGTCTTAAGTGCTCTTAGGTGAATGACTACTTCAATTTCATTTTTGAAAGGTGACTCTACATTTCTTCCTTGGTAATGATTTCCTTTCAGAACTTTGAGAGTGCACCTGTCTCTGCCTTTCACTGGTGTTCACTATTCCTATCTCAGGCTGTTTTTAACATCTTCTATTTGATTCTGGTGTTGTGCACTTTCAGGATAGTGTTGTTTGTGTGTGTGTGTGTGTGTGTGTGTGTGTGTGTGTGTTTTATTATTACAAGGGATTTGAATATCTTCTGAATGTAAAGATTTGTGATTCTCTTCAATTCTAGGAAATTCTCATGGATTATCCCTTAAATATTTTCACTTCCCCCACTCTCTTCCTGCCAGAACTCAGATTATATGTATAGAATCTGGTCTCTCCTCACCTTCACCCTTAACCTCGTTCATATTTGCCATCTCTTTGTCTCTCTGTGGTGCATGCTGGTTATTCATTTCAGATCTGTCTTCTAATTTGCTGAGTCTCTCTTCACCTATGTCTAATCTGCTGTTTCAAAATCCACTCAATTATTTCTCTGATTCTATTTTATTTCTAGAAACTGTTGTTTTTCAATTCCAATTGATCGTTTTAATATAAAGAATAAGGCTTTTTCCCTCTCTCTCTCTATGATTTGTTTAGACATATAAAACATGTTTTATGTTCTAAGTCATGTCCAGCATTTATATGTATTGTGAGTTTATTTGATAGTTCATTATTGCCACTGACTCTCCTTCATGGTGGCTTGTTTCCTCTTTGTCTACAATTTTCCCTAGAGCCTTTGCTATGCGCCACTCCAGATTCACTGAGACAAGACTCTCAGGACACATCCATTTTTTGTAGTCACTCTCGTGGTTGTCATTGAAAGAAGATAAACATACTAAAGATTTTATAATTATTTTTTGTTGATGTTATATTAACAAGAAGTTCTATTATCAAATAATTACACTAATACTGGTGCTTAATATTAGATAGTAGTACAGTTACTTTTCTTTTTGTTCCTCCCATATGAATTTCTCAGCAATGTATTTGTCTTGCCACAAAAGAAGCTTAAGGGATAAATCTATTCAGGCAGATTTGAGAAGAGTAGCTGACTCCACCAAAATATATGTTTTTCTATTTCAAAGTCATTGTTAAGAAAATGAAATGGCAGTGCTCACCTGGAAGAAAACACTAGCAAAACATATCCAACAACATATTTGTAACCAAAATATACAAAAAGCTCTTATTATTCAATAGTAAGAAGATAAATAACCCTAGTAAAAAATGGGCAATGATTTAAATAGATACTTCACCGAAGGAGATATAGAGACAGAATTAAGCAAAAGAAAACATACTCTACATCTTTAGTCAAAAAGGAATAAAAAAAAAACCAATGATATCACACGCCATATGTATCAGAATGGCTGAAATTAAAGACAGGCCATACCAAAGTTGGTCAGGATGGGGACTACTGAATCTTTCATACACTGCTGCTGAAAATGGAAAATTATTCAACCACTTTGGGAAACAACTTGGCAGTGTATTAAAAAGTTGAGCATGCATATACCATATGTCCTAGGCATTCTAATACCTGGTATTTATCCAAGAGAAATGAAAGAATATGCCCACATAAAAAGCCTAGTTCACTACTGCTCATAGTCACATTCCTAATTTTATACTTGAGGTTCACAGGAGCAGTAACAGTAGCTGAAATTCACCGAGATTTACTAAGTTCTAGGTATTATTTCCATATGTTAGTTCATTTAATCTTCATTAACAACTCTGAGAAAGCAGTGAAGGAGGAAGGATACCTCTCTGACCAGCCAAATTCCTGACCAGCCAAATTCCCTTAAGTCAACCAGCAATCATTTACCATCAAGGCCAACTTCATCCTCCTTCAAGGGAAGGCTAAAGATACTCATGGAGGCTCACTTTTATATTTTCAGACAGGAGAAAAAAAATGACTTCTTCCCTAGAGAGTGGGGTCTTGATCAATGAAAAGTGCTAGGATTACAGGTGTGAGCCACCGCACCTGGCTAATGCCTTGTAGTATACATCCAAAGACAACATTTGACTTTAACAGGTGCTTGAGTGTGAAATCTGTTAACTGCCTATCTTCTATGTCTGAAAGTATTTTTTAAATTTTTCTTGAAACTTTAAGAAAGCAAATAGCAATGTGGTGTGTGCTCTCTTCAACTTTCTTAAACTTACTTAAAACTCTATTCAGTGTATCATCCTCCCATCCTCACTTTTTGTAACTCTTGATAATAACTATATCTTTCACACCATAGAAGATAACCTGCTCTGAAACATCAAGGCTCACAAGCTGGTCTTACCAGAACCTCCATGAACCAAACACTGCAAAAAAGCCTTAGAATCACAGATGCATAACACCTAGCTAGCCTGATAACATTACGACGTGGGAGTCGCTCCAGCATAGAGACCCCCAAAAGTGCCTCCGCCATAATGTGAGTTTGACCCCAGAAGCATTTTCCCCCCTCCTGGAGGCAGTCGAGCTATGGGAAAGCAGGAACTAAGGATGAGGGATTGTGTAAAAGGGCTATTTTGATCTCCCAGGTGCTTACACAGTGGCCTGGTGATGGCTGTGTGGTTTTACTAAGACATTGTGTTTTGTCTCGGTTCTGGCTTTGGACTAGTTTTGTGACTCTGTTTATCAAGTACTGCTTGAACCCTGTTATTATTCATGTGATTCTTTTTTTTTATATATTCAAAGAATTATAAATTATTCTACTATAAAGACACATGCACATGTATTATTCATGTGATTCTTTAAGATTACTGTTCCTGGAATTTATGGTGGGCCTGATCTTTAAAGAATGTTACTTTGATAAATATAAAACTCTTTCACAATAGATAAGAAGAAGAGCATCTGCTTGTTTTGCATCATTTTGTTACTTTAAAGACTTCAGTACTGTTCTCTTTTAACTTGTATCTTATCTACTTTGCCAGATTTTGTAACCTTCTGTTCCCTTTAATGTTTTAACTGAAACAATGTGGACTGACGTCAGTGTCTGAAAGCTGACAGTATATATTGGGACCCTATGCACAAATAAAATTGCTGTTTAGGCATTGCTGTCATTGCCTTTCAGCCCTCCAGACCCTGCTTCTCTGTCTCCTATGTTTTCCTGCACACTCTCTCTTCCAGGTATTGGGACCCTCTTGCTGGCCGAGAGCTCCCTGGCATTAATGCCATCCCCGACAGAGATCGACTTGGCTTTGGGTGGTACCTTTCAAACCTCCTACTCTCACTCCAAAGGGAGAAGAGCAGCCAGCAAATAATGGAGTCTCCTATCCTCTAAAGCTTTGGATTGTGGAAGAGCTTTCCTAGGCGGACTGGACACCTGGACAGACTAGACAGCTCTCACCCACCCAGCTCACTGGAGCAGAAGATCTCTACTGGGCAGGTGATACAAGTCAAGACACACTGGTTCCATGCTGAGGATCTATGGGGCTGGAGAGTTGGTGGAAACAGGAGGCAGCAGTCACTGGACTGTGACCATCCTCCCAGTTGCCAGCTCTCACTGTACAGAAAACATTCACAGAAGTCATTTGCTGTAGGACAGGGCCACCCAAACCGGCACAGCTCCTGTGGCATCACACAGAGTTTCTGCCCCAGGAAGAGACGTGACAAGCTGCAAAGACTGTTAGCTCTCTGGCCCTGCCTGAGGGGGAGTGATTTTACTTAAATCAGAGCAGTAAGAAAGTTCTGCACCAGAGTGTTATTGGAGCCAAAGGACATCACCGTAGCTAGCAGTCCTCGATGGGAGCTCGTGCCCCTAAAGCACAAAGGTCTGTACTTGTTTGTCCCCTTGCCCCTGAGCCTGAGTGCAACTTCTGGGCATGGGGGGAAGGAATGAAGTTTGAATGATCTCCAAGGCCCTGGCTCTCAGCACAACCTCCATCCATGAGGCCTCTGAGGACTGCTGTGGAAGGAGTCACCAAAGGAATGAATCCAGCAAGCCAGGCCCAACTCCAGGGAATAACTGAAGGAGAGCTCACATAGGGACTAAAGTGTATCTTGCACAAGATGGACTTGGACATCTGGTGTGTAGAGGCAGGGACGCTGCTAAACATCCCACCATGCACAAACTTCCTCCCTAAAGCACTATCCACCCCAAAACATCAGTAGTGCTGAAGTTGACCGCCCCTGGCTTATACCCTCCTTATTAGACCTGGAGATCTAGGAGAATTGGGGATGCCTCATGGGGTCTTTTAACCAAATATGAAAGGAATAACATCTACATGTATGGAATGGAGTCACAGATCCAGTTCCTGACAAAGGAATAAAAATGGTCTCATTTCAGGTCAAGAAAGGTAATGAAACTTTCTAAGAAAACTTTTCTCTCTCTCTCTCTCTCTCTCTCTCTCTCTCTCTCCCCTTCCCCTTCATTTCAGAGGCAGAGTCTTACTGTGTCCCCCAGTCTGCAGTGCAGTGGCAGGATCATGGCTTCACTGCAACCAGGAACTCCTGGGCTCAAGTGGTTCTCCCGTCTCAGCCTCCTGAGTAGTTAGGACTAGAGGTGTGCTCTGGCAGTGTGGCTAATTTTTTGATTTTAATTTATTATTATTATTATTTTAGAACAGGGACCTTGTTATATTGCCCAAACTGGTCTCAAACTCCTGACATCAAACCACCCTTCCACCTTAGGCTCCCAAAGCATCAGAAGGGTTTTCTGAAAATGTCACTCAGTAGACACAAGGTGATCATGGGGGTGTAGTTTTAGAAGTTTGTTAACAAAAAGTGGAAAATGTTCCCAGACACACCTGAAACTAGACAATCACATGTCTTTTCTAAAATTTTTATTGGAAAGTACAGAAGAAATAAAGGATATTTCAAGTTCCAATAAATCACAGGCTGATTGTTTTATCCAAGACTCAATTTTATATCTACATAATATTTATGATTAATGAAATTCTTTTACACAGTTTTTCATTTTTTGTCAATCCTAACAGAACAGATGCATTTTTATTTCCTTGGTGCCCAGAAAGAGCGTATTTTTTCTATACTTTACAGTACATAGCATTTATAACATTTTGAAAGTGTACCTCAATGTCAAAGGTTACTACTATTTCTCTCTCTTGCCATTTTATTGTTTCATATTTCCTTTCTCAGGTTTGGAACCATCTGGAAATGAAAAATTATCACATACATAGCAAGAATTATGATATCATATAAAAGATGAGGAATGATTTATATATAATTCCAATATGATTAAAGTATGAAAATGGAGACAGGCACGGTGGCTCACACCTGTAATTCTAGCACTTTGGGAGGCCGAGGCAGGCAGATCACTTGAGGTCAGGAGTTCAAGACCAGCCTGTCCAAGATGGTGAAATTCCGTCTCTACTAAAAATACAAAAATTAGCCAGGCATGGTGGGGCATGCCTGTAGTCCCAGCTACGGAGGCAGAGATGGGAGAATCACTTGAACCTGAAAGGCAGAGGTCGCAGTGAGCTGAGACTGTGCCATTATACTCCAGCCTGGGGGCAAGAGTGAAACTCTGTCTCAAAAAAAGAAAATTAGGACAAAAAATTTGGAAAATTATGGAAGAAACCAAATGGATTTCTTGTTCAACTAAATCATAATTAGTCAGTGTCTATTTTTTGTCAGAAACAGTATATTTCATGTCCATCACCAGGGCTACAGTCCAAGCTCTCAAGTGTGGGTGTCTCGTAAGCAAATTGAAGAATACGGGCATATAAGTGCATTAAATTAATAACCCGTCCTCTCTCTCTCTCTCTCTCTCTCTCTCTCTCTTTTTTTAAGACAGAGTCTCTGTTGCCCAGGCTGAAGTGCAGGTGGCATGATCTGGACTCACCACAACCTTTGCCTCCTGGGTTCAAGTGATTATCCTGCCTTAGCCTTCCGAGTAGCTGGGACTGCAGGTCCCCTTTTTTTTTGGGGGGGGTGTCCCCCCCCGGGGGCGGGCGCCCCTCGACCCCCCGGGCCTCCCCCCCCCTCGCCTCCCAAAGTGCTGGGATTACAAGCATGAGCTACTGCACCTGGCCTTTTTTTTTTTTTTTTTGAGACAGAGTCTCACTCTGTCACCCAGGCTGAAGTGGAGTGCAGTGGCACGATTTCGGCTCATTGCAAACTTTGACTCCTGAGTTCAAGTGATTCTCCTGTCTCAGCCTCCTGAGTAGCTGGATTACAGGTACCTGCCACCACGCCCAGCTAATTTTGTATTTTTAGTAAAAACAGGTTTTCACCATGTTGGTCAGGCTGGTCTCGAACTCTTGACCTCATGTGATCCGTCCACTTGGCCTCTCAAAGTGCTGAGATTACAGGCGGGAGCCACCATGCCCCGTCCAGCCAATCTTTTCTCTTAGAAGTGTTTAGAAGTTGTCCATTGGAGGACAAGCCTTGCGTTGGGACTGTCAGAAATGTTAGAGTGGGAATGAACAGGTCAGTGGGGCTGAGTTTAACCGGTTTTCTCCAGGTCAATCAGGCCTAAAGGTTTCAAGGCAGAGGGAAGGGCAGTGTGGATGTGTGGAGACTCCTGAAAATGTTGGCTGCTCATTTACCCAGGAATTTACAGCGCTATCATTTCCATTAACGACTTAAGGAACATGGATGGAGTCAAGTCTTTCATATCAAATGATAAAACTGTGTAGTGGGCCAGGCGCGGTAGCTCACGCCTGTAATCCCAGGACTTTGGGAAGCCAAGGCAGCCAGATCACGAGGTCAAGAGATTGAGACCATCCTGACCAACATGGTGAAACCCCATCTCTACTAAAAATACAAAAATTAGCTGGGTATGGTGGCACAGGCCTGTAGTCCCAGCTACTCAGGAGGCTGGGCAGGAGAATCGCTTGAACCCTGGAGGCAGAGGTTACAGTGAGCTGAGATGGCACCCCTGCACTGCAGCCTGGCGACAGAGCGAGACTCCGTCTCAAAACAAAAAACAAACAAAAAACTGTGTAGTGAACTGAGCGGTGATGGGGTCACATCAAGCCTGGCCCCATGGTGCGGGTGTCAGAAAGTAGAATGGAGGCAGCACCCCCCCAGCGGCACCAGGGACCACCAGGTCCTTTTGTGACCCTCCGCACAGCGCCCCCTGCGGGCAGCTGCAGGTTTAATATCACTGCTTCATTCGTGGAATGTTGGCTCAGGGGTCTGCAACCCTCACCAACAAAGAAAAACCAGGTCAGGAACAAATCATTTAAATTACAATGGGGGTGGCCAAGTAATTTCAAAAGATATTAAATATAACTACAAGTTGTGAACTGTTATTATGACCTACTCATCTCTATGAATCTCAAGAATATTTAGGCGGGACATCTCATGCCTGTAATCCCAACACTGTGGGAGGCAGAAGCAGAAAGATTGCTGGAGCCCAGGAGTTCAAGATTAGCCACTGCAACAAGGTGAAACTCCCGACTATACAAAAATACAAGAAATTAGCCGCGTGTGGTGTCCCACACTTGTAGTTTCAGTTACCTGGTGGACTGCGAACCCCTCTCCCCACGCAGCCCAGCCACCCCCGCCATTGCCATTAGAAGCCTGGTGCGCATACATTGTCCCTTCCCCTGCCATTGCCAGCAGGCGCCTCATGAGCACACCCTGACCCCTCCCCCGCCATTGCCAGTGGGTGCCTTGTGCACATACCTTGCCGCACCAGTCCGTTAATGTCTCGCATCCTTTGCGCGAGTGCCTCTCCCTCCAGTACCTATTTCTCGTGCCCCGCCCCGGCCCCCGTATTTTCCCGTCGTTGCCAGCAGCTGCCTTGTGCACGTATCTTGCCACGCCAATCCGTTAAGGTTCCAGGTCCTTTGTACTCTCCTCTCCTCCAGTACCTATTGCACGCGCGCTGCCTCCCCGTCCACTGCGCCCCCAATCCCGCAGTTGCCAGCAGGTGGCTTGTGCACCTACCTTGCAGCGCCAATCCATTAAGGTCCCAAGTCCTTAGTGCGCGCCTCTCTCCCTCCAGTACCTACTGCGCGGCGCCGCCCCTTCCTGCTCCTGCCATTGCCAGCAGGTACCTTGTGCGTGTACCTTGCCACGCCAGTTCTTTCAGGTCTGGCGCCCTTTGTGCGCGCGCCTCTCCTTCTAGTATCTATTGCACGCGCTCCTCTACCCCCAAGGTGCCCCCAACGTCCCCCATTGCCGGCAGGTGCCTGGCGCGCATACCTTGCCCACCCCACCCCGCCATTGCCAGCAGGTGCCTCGCGCGCATACTTTGCGCCAACCCCCCCTGCATTGTCAGCAGGTGCCTGGTGCGAATACCTTGTCGCGCGAATCCCTGGAGGTCGCCCTTCTGGCGCGGATCTGTCACTTGCGCCCGTCTTTGCATGCGCCCCCCACTGGCTCCGGTTTGAAAGATACGTTGCCCGGCAACAGGAGAAACTGCTCGCTTAGTCTTGGCCGAGTTGGCAGCTGGAAGACGACGCTCAGAGCCCAGCTTTCGAGAGTTCAAGCATCCGAAGGTTCCCCCTCTGCTCCCAGGAGCGGCCACCTGGGCACTCTGTGCCCCTTATCCCTGTCCCAGCCCGAGTACCCAGGACCTGCCAGTAGGGCTCAGGTGCCTTGAGCCCGCTCTCCCCATCCCCCCAGTTCCCTTTGCTTGTGGGATCTCCCCCGTTGCTCCTGCCGCTGGACGGAGTGGCAAGTCATCCTACAAGTGCCCGGACACTTGAAATCAACGCTGTTTCAAAACAACTCCAAGAAGATTTTCCAGCGATCCTGCCTCTGCCTTCAATCTGGATGCACAGGTACCACAGCAAGCCAGTGCTTTGTGCTTCCAATTCCACACAAAAACTCTCTGTGGGGCCCAGGAGCAAGGAGTCACCCCTTTGGGGCCCAAAACACCCAGCTGTGGACCAGACTCCCATCCAGAGGAGATCATGTTGAGGGCCCAAAGGGAGAGTGGGGCAGCGATGCCTAAGCAGGACAAGGACCCCAGAGTCCAAGAGAATCCTGATGATGAAAAAAGGGGCCCTGAGGGCACCAGGGATGCATGGTCTGCATTTAGGCCCCTACGGGACAATGGAGACCCCTTGCCCTTAGTGCCCATGCCTGAGCCTCTGCAGAGAGACCTCCATGCCCAGAGCTCAGAAGTCACATATGACAAGAAATCCCAGACTTGCAGGATGAGCCCCGGCCCAAAACGAAATGCCATCTCCAGCTCCTACAGCTCCACAGGAGGCTTCCCGTGGCTGAAGAGGAGGAGGGGGCAGCCTCATCCCAGTGCCATGTGACCCTCAGTTCCTCAAATACAGTGAGTGAGGACAACTCTCAGACTGTCTCTTGGGTTAACACCCAGTGTGAACAGGCAGCAGATGCTCCACCAGGGGAAAAACTGGTCCCCAGGAATGACTCCCCCCACATCTTGGGCCTCTAGACCTCGTAGAAGAAAGTTTCCTCTGCTGCCACGCAGGTGAGGGGGAGCCTCTGATGCTGCCGCCTCCCTTACAGCTGGGGTTCCGGATCACTGCTGAAGACCTGGACCTGGAGAAGGAGGCGGTGCTCTGATGCATTAGTAGTGCATTGCGGGGTGAGGCCAAGGCCATCTGGGACTGTAGAGCCTCATGGCCTTCCCAAGCGTTCTCCTCACCTGCAACAGGGACTTCTTCTCTGTCTGCTGTCCCTAAAGCACCCAGCATGGATGCACAGCAGGAGACACACAAGTCCCAAGACTCCCTGGGTGGTGCGTCCCCTCCTAGCATCTGCTGCAGGGGCCCCCGACATACCTGCTGTGTCTGGGAGGAAGCACCGCTCGGCAGGCCCCCTGTTCTCCTCCTAAGATCCCCTTCCTGACACCTCTTCACACTCCCAGGACACAGCCCAGGTCACCTTGCTGATTCCTCCCCCGCTTCCCAGCTCCAAGTGTGGACTGCAGCCTGAGAAGCCCAAGGCCTGGCACTTCTGCTGCTGCAGCTACCGCAGCGGCCCTTGCCCCATCTACATGGAACCCCACCTGAGAGTCCCCACTGAATGGAGTGCAAAGAGGCCGCTCACATCCCTGGGCCTCAGCCACAGCTGCAGCAGGTGCTCAGTCTGCCTTTCTGCCTCTCCCAGCAGCAAAATGATAAAATCCCCAACCCCAATGTGGGTGCATTTCCCTGTCCCCTTCAGACAGGGACCCCCCTGTTTCCACTGACCCTCTCTCTCCTGGTCTGCAGATCGCTATATCTGGAGCCGGTTCCAGTTCTGCAGCCAGTCCATCTGCTAACCCGGCACCCCAGGCAGCAAGTGACTCTGTGGTTACCCCCTTAGACACCAGTCCCTTTTCCCAGCCTCTCTTTCTGGGGCCTCCTCCTGGCTCCAGTGTAAGCTTTCTCCAATCTCCTCAGGCCCATCTGATGCCCCACAGTCACAGCACAGCCTCGGGAAAGGACACCACCAGTCTGGCAGGACAAAGGGTCTGTGGTCCCACCCCAGTTCCTGTTACTGCTGCAGCCACCACCCAGCCCAAACCTGTGGTCCTTCATGGGCAGCAGCAGGGAACCCACACCTTGAAGTGCTCTCTTTTGTCTTCAGATCTGGCAGCTCCAGCTGCAGCCCTGGCCTCATCTCCTGTTCCAAGACAGCCAGCCCAGGGCCCCACAGCACACTCAGCCCCAGGGGTCTCATTACCCACCACTTCCACCTCGAGTCCCTGGGACTCGAGCAAGTTGGCCTGGGCTGCTGCCTCAGCTGGGTCCCTTCCTGAGGCATCTGCTGCCTTTGCCTGTGAGGTGCATGCTGCCTCCTCACCTGGTGCCTCTGCCAAAACTAGGCGGCTCCACTAAACATTGTAAGCAGAGGCGCAGCCCCCCTCGAGGTTGGTGGTTTCTGCAACACAAATGTGCCTGGGGAGCAGAGAGATAGCCCCAGCTCTAAGTTTCAGAAATGGATTCCTCAGCAGCAAAGTGGCAAAGAGAAAGGCCCTGAGCACCACACATGGCACTGGGGTATGAGGGGGCCTGAACACCAGGGGCCCCCCCAACCAGTCAGATCACCCCCATGGTGACCGGGGGAGCCAGCATGAGGAGCAAGTCTATTGGCTGGCACTTCTGTCTTTACCTTCCATCATATTTCTGGGGGACCATTTAAGCAGTCACCCCCAATTGCAAGGCCAGGACCCAGTGCCACTGCACAACAAGGCAGGCTTCAGGTGCAAGTCTGGGCTAACTTCTGACCCTGGCAACCCCACTTCCCGCATGGGCACAGCAAAAGGAACCTGGCCTTTAAGGCTTCCTCGTGCACTGTCCAGGGTTCTGCTGGACACAGATCCACTGGGGCCATCCTCCAGCTCATCCTTCTTTGGGTTGGGCTTTTGAGGTCTTCCTCATCAATTCCTTGCCTAGAGTGAAGTCCAGAAGAGTTTTCTGTAGGTTTTCTTCTATTTTGTAGTTTCATATCTTATGTTCAAGTCTTGGTTGTATCTGGAGGTGACATTTGTATATGGTGAGAGATAGGGGTCCAGTTTCATTTTTCTGCATGCGGCTATCCAGCCCTCCGAGTGCCATTCATTGAAGAGGGCATCCTTTCCTCTAAGTGTGTTTCTGGCGGCTCTGTTGCAGATCAATTGGCTGTGAATATGTGGCTGTCTTTCTGGGCTCTCTCATGTGTCCTGTTGATCTATGTGTCTATTTTCATGCTAGGATCATGCAGTTTTGGTTACCACGCACTTGTCAAAAATTTTGTTGTTCTAATTTGTAGTGAAATGGGATGCCTCTAGTTTTCTTTCTTTTTTTTTTTCTATGTGCTGAGGATGACTTTGGCTCTTTGAGCTGTTTTTGGTTTCATATGAATTGTAGGATTTCCCAGTTCTGTGAGTGATGACACTGGTATTTTGGTAGGGGTTGTATTGAATCTCTAGACTGCTTTGGGCAGTACGATCATCTTAACGCTATGAATTCCTTCCATCCATGAGCATGGGATGATTGTCCATTTCTTTCTGTCCTCTTAAACTTTTTCATCAGTGTTTTGTAGTTTTCCTTGTAGAAATCTTGTACCTCCTTGGTAAAATTCATTCTGTGGCATAACTTTTTTCTTTTTGTTGCTATTGTAAACGGGATTGCATTCTTAAATTCCTTCCCAGTTAGACCATTCTTGGTGTATAGAAATGTTGCTGATTTTTCTATGTTGATTCTTTATCCTGCAAATAACTGTATTTACTTATTTATCAAGTCTAGGAGTTTTCTGGTGGAACCTTTACATGTTTCTAAATCCAAGATCACATCTTCATCAGACAAAGATCATTTGATGTTCTTGTTTCTGTAACTTGGGTTATGCAAGGCTCTGCCTGTCAGCTGGGCATCGCAGAGAAGCTCTCTTCTTTTCAAGTGAGAACACCCAAGCTCCTACACCCCTGCCCTGGGTCTGGTCGTTCTCCGCATCACCCAGAAGTGACCTCCAACCCGATCCTGCTCCCTGTCTTGTGGTAGCTGCTGTGGGGAAGGGCATTTTGGCCTTAAGGGCTGAGCATGTCATTCCCTCTTTTCTGTTGATCTTTCCAGAGCCGTTTGGGACAGCCCATGTGTTAGTCCATGCACTGCTTCTTTGGAGGCAATCACAGCTTTCTTTCAGGGGTGGATGTAAAAGTTCTGTGAGGCTTCTGTATAAACTCTGCCTTCACCACATGGAGAGGACCAGCACGCTTCCACTGCACGACTCCGCAATCTCCCTTTATTTATTTTTATTTTGTGCATGTATTTTTTTGAGACAGAGTCTCACTCTGTAACCCAGGCTGAAGCATAGTGGCGGGATCTCGGCTCACTGCAATCTCTGCTCCTGGGTTCAAGTTATTCTCCTGTCTCAGCCTCCCGAGTAGCTGGGACTATAGGTACATGCCACAATGCCCAGCTAATTTTTGTGTTTTTAGTAGAGACCTGGTTTGCTATATTGGTCACATTGGTCTCGAACTCCTGACCTCAGGTGATATATTTGCCTAAGCCTCCCAAAGTGCTGGGATTACAGGTGTACATTAGTTAATTAATTTGATAGATAGTCTTGATCGGTGGGCCAGGCTAGAGTGCAGTGGTGCATTCTCAACTCACTGCAACCTCTGCCTCCTTGGATCAAGCGATTCTCCTGCCTCAGCGTCCTGAGCAGCTGGGGTTACGGGCGCCTGCCACTGCATGTGGCCAATTTTTGTATTTTTAGTAGAGACGGGGTTTCACCATCTTGGCCAGGCGGGTCTTGAACTCCTGACCTCATGATCCACCCTCCTTGGCCTCCCAAAGTGTTGGGATTACATGGGTGAACCACCATGCCTGGCCACATTTGTTGATTTATTTGGAGACAGGGTCTCCCTCTGTCACCTAGGCTGGAGTGCAGTGGCACCATTTCAGCTCACTGCAGTCTCTGCCTCCGGGGTTCAAGTGATTCTCACACTTCAGCCTCCCGAGTAACTGGGACTACAGGCATGACACCATGCAGGGACAATTTTTTCTATTTTTTGTAGAGACGGGGTTTCACAATATTGGCCAGGCTGGTCTCGAACTCCTGACCTCAGGTGGTCTGTCTGCCTTGTCCTCTCAAAATACTAAGATTACAGGTGTGAGTCACTGCGCCCGGTCTCTCACTAGGTTTAAATTATGCTGTGGCTCACGCCTGTAATCCCATCACTCTGGGAGGCCAGGACAGGCAGATCACCTGAGGTCAGGAGATTGACACCACCCTGGCCAACATAAAGAAACCCTGTCTCTACTAAAAATACAAAAATTATTCTGGTGTGGTGGTGCAAGCCTGTAGTCTCAGCTACTTGAAGGCTGAGGCAGGAGAATCAGTTTAACCTGGTAGGCAGAGGTTGCAGTGAGCCAAAGTTGTGCCACTGCACTAGAGCCTGGGTGACAGAGTGAGACTCCATCTCAAAAAAAAATGGGTAAAATACATGCTGCCAGGATATCTCGATCTGAGTGCCTGCATGAGCACAGTCATGTACAGGCCAGGACTGCTGGTCGAGGTCTGGCCCCATCTCGTCCAGCAGAAAGGGAGTGAGCTTGTGGGGGAGGCTGGAGAACAAGATTCCAGGATCTCAGCTTCTTCTCATGGATCAGCTCCGAGACCCTGAGCGAGCTGGGGGTGCTCTGTGTGCCTTGGTTTCCCCAGCTATCAAGTAGAGAGATTGGATGAGGAAGTCTCTTCAAGGTGGAATAAAGTCATATTTGGGGCAAAGTGAATAGTCCTGCTCCCTGGTGGCAGTGACACTCTATAAACAGGGCTGTTGAGAGAAGCTGAGAAGTGTCACACTGCAAGCAGGGGCCCATGTGACAAGCCCCTCTCATCCTGAGAGAGCTGACCAGACAGCTCAGGAATAGAACCACCTCCTGGGAGTCTGAGCAAGGTCCTGGCTGGGCTCAGCCACCTCACTGGCCCCTGGCAGGCTTTGCCCTGTGAGCCTTGCTCTCCTGGGGGAGGCTCAGGCTGATGGCTGATGTGGGCAGTGCCGAGGGTAACCTGTGGCCCAGTGGATGTGGCCGGGTCTCCTCAAAATGCACTCACCCAAGTAGGACGCAGGGTGCACGCCTATCTCCAGTCCATTGCAGCTCTCCTGTAACCTGGGCAGGCTTCTGAGGGCAAGGCAATAGGCAGCTGAGAATATCCAGGGCCCATGCACAGGTGGTGGAAAGGCTGGACTCAGCAGCAACACCAAAACCTGGACCAAGCAGAAACAACCCAAGACTGAGGGGCTCATGCCAGAGCGGTGACCACAGGTAAGAACCCGGGCCCAGGATGTGTGTGGTGGGAGTCCTCCCTGTCCCAGGGCCCAGCATAGCAAAGGAGCACCAGCCGGGTCATTCTGCAGCCATCTGTCCCGGATCCACCTGCAGGGGCAGAACAGCCTCTCCCAAGGGGGGGATCATCTCTCTCCAGCAAAGCAACAGTGGTCCCTGCCCCAGTCAGACTGCCCAACTCAGTGGAGTTACTGCTGCTGCTCCAGCATCCTATCGCTGCCCAGCTGGCACCTGCCTGTGCTCACCCACACCCCCAGGCCTGCCTTCCCTGCAGCCTGTGCTTGGCCACCTTGACCTGATTGAGCACTGAGGCCTCCTGGGCACCTGACTCATCACTGCGCCTGCTGCTTTCAGCCCCACCCCACTGGCTCAGGGGTTCCACCCAGCGGTGCTGATGATGAAATCAACATGCACACAAGTCGTGTCAGAGAACTTTAATGAAAGGGTCAGCAGTTCTTTCCCCCATGGTGCTGTGTAGGTGGCCGAGCTCAGATTGCTGCTGATAAGACACCAGCCACTTACAGAGAGAAAGCCAGGCTGCTTCAAAACCAGGGCCTGATGCAAAAAAGCATCACTTCTGGTCAGGGAGTCCGGTAGCCATGCCTTGTGGGAGATCACACTGGTGTCCAGTCCTTTGCCTGCATTGGGGGGGAGAGCAGTGTCCCTGTCCTGGAGAATGATGTGTTTCCCAGCCCCGAACCAACTTTGCCTCTGCACAGGCTTTTTAGCCAGTAGGCAGGTAGGTGACGCAGCTCCAGACCTAAAGCTGTCATTGCCCCTGGAGCCCAGTGGGAAAGGATCCCTGTTAGAACATGGAAAGTGTTCCCATCATTAGACAGCACACATTGTACATAAATAAAAGTCGCATGGGGATGCAGGTGGGGGGAGGAAACGAAAATTGAAACAGACATCGATAGATTGCTTTCCAGTTTCAAGGCAGTAGATGCACATCATGAGACCAGAGGAGACAGAGACCAGGGCTGGATTTGGCTTTTCTAAGCCACATGTGTTCCCTTGCAGGGCTGGAGGGTTGCGGAGACAGAGATGGAAGCCAGGACAGGGGAGCCCACTGGGCCCAGAAAGGTGCAGAGGGCAGAGGCTCCTGTTCTGTCCTCCCCCACCCACCAGGGTGACTCTTCTTGCAAATGGCGGCTGTGCCCTCCCAGCAAGAAAAAAGCACAACCAAATCCACACCACACACAGACACAGACAGAAAAACCTTCCTGTGGCTCTGTTTTCTGCTCCCTGCCTCACCAGGTCCACAAGCAGAGAGGAGTGTGAGGCACACCACCCCACTGTCAGGCTCCCCGAGGTGCTTTGGGCTCAGCAGGAGCTGCCCATCCACACACAGGGGACACCTACTTCTCCCACCTTGGGAGAGGTCACCGGACGGAGCCGCACTGGGTGCTGGTGTCATCCTGGGACCCCACACACTTTCCTGAGTGTGATCCCGCTTCCCTCCTCTGGTCAGATGCATCCTCTTCTCCTGCAGGATTTTCTGGATATTCAGCTCTGGGTTTCATCTTCCTTCTCCTCCCTCCCTTCCCTAAACCCCTCTTTCTGAAAAAGTGAGGCAATATGCTTACGGGTTTATTTCTTGAAAATAGGTGGCAGCCTCCACGCTTCTGTTTTCTTTTAGCAAGATGGTCGGGTGGGGTTACAAAGAATGCCTGGGGTCCCACGCAGGTGCCAGCAGAGGGGGCGGTGGGTGGTCTTGTGCCTCCGCCTGCTCTGGGAGGGAGCCCTCTATCCCTAGGCCTGGCCCCTTCTTGACTCTTGGCATATCCTGTTCTCCAGAGACTTCAGAACCCACTCCTGAGAGCAGCAGAGCCAGGCGCTTAGAGGAAGACAAAATGCTGCCAGGACACGGATTGTCCACGGAATACATTCTAGCATCTTATTAGGTGTCTGAATCTGTTAGGAAAAAAATAGAAACTATGTATAAAACTTCCAAAAAAAAAAAAAAAAAAAAAAAAAAAAAAAAAAAAAAAAAAAAAAAAATATTCACGTATCAAAAGGCTATTTCAGATCAAAGTTTTAAAACAAGTCATCAGCAAGCTGCTGCCACCTAGTGGAGACTTTTAGAAAAGTTGAGCCAGTCCTCTGAGCTGAGAGAATGGAGAATGAAGCCACCTGCTGGGGACATTGGGGCAGGGAGAATGTGGGCAGAGAGAAGCAGGGAAGTCCCAGCCTGCAGAAGCCAAACAGGAGAGCGTTCACCAGGCGGGCGGTCAGGATCGGGGGACGAGGTCCTGCTCCCTGGAGGATGAATCCGAAAGTACATAGCCTGGGACTCCCTTTCCCTTCCCAGGGGTAGAATCCCCAGACATTTCACAGGCCTCCTGGAGCAGCTGTCCAAGGAGGACAAACACGGCAACAAAAGACCCATTTCTTAAAAAAAATCCTTCTGGAAAAAAAAAAAAAAGAAAGCCCTGAATGGAGTCATAACGCTTCCCAGTGCTGACTTAGCCTCTCAAACCCTGCTCTAAATGGAGTGTGGTTTCTAGTCAGGGAAATGGAAGAGGCCCCACTCACCCACGGACAGGGCCATGGACCCACAGAATGAAGCAGCAGTGTTTATTCAAGATACAACAGTGAGGATGGAAATTTATGCCCCCGGGGGCCAAAAAAATCACTTCCGGCCACGCTATCCCTTCTCCCCCGGAGAGGGGCGCATCTTGACACGTGATCCAGTAGAAATCTTTTAAACTCTGATAAGTTCATAAAAACCACTCCCTTCACCCTGTCCCCCCAGGGCCAGGCCTGTACTGAGATGCACTGGCTTGGGGCGCCCTCGCGTGGCCGTGTGGAAAACCACAGTCTGAGGCCTGCCTGGGGCTCCCTGACCTGGCCAGGATCTCCCCAGGTCACCCGTCCTTCTGTTTTGGGTCGCTGTCTCTTGGCAGGTGGCCTTACGCTTCGGAGTGGCCCAAGACACCTCAAGAAGGTTTAATTCCTGCTCTACAAATGGCCCAATTAGCCAGAGCTTCCAGGCTGTCTGTCCACCTCCTGGAGATGGATGAGGGTCTTTAGACTTCAGCGAAGAACAGGATGCTCTGTCTCTTGCTGTCTGGGGCAGGGATGGCCTCCAGCTGCGGGAAGTACAGCAGCACCTGGACCTGCCCGGGCAGAGTGGGGGAGAGGAGAGTGGCTCAGAGAGGTGCTCACAGCTGCTGGTGGGGAGGTCTTTGGGGCCCAAGCCCCCAAGTCCAGCTCAGGTGCTGGGGCCCCTGCTGGTGCCATGAATCCCTTACAGTGAGATGGGGGTGGGGTGGGGTCCTGACAAGGCATGACTTAGAGGGGGGGTTCTCATTGATTTCAGAGCTGCACAGGGCCTTGCTCTGTCACTCAGGCTGGAGGACAGTGGCTCCATCATGGATCACTGCAGCCTCTAACCCCTGGGCTCAAGCGATCCTCCTGTGACAGCCTCCTCGGTAGCTATGACGAGAGGTATGTGCCACAATGCCTGGCTAAGTTTTCTATTTTTTCTAGAGATGGAGTTTGCTACATTGCCCAGAATGCTCTCAAACACCTGGGTTCCGTTATCCTGCCTCGGCCTCCCAAACTGCTGGGATCACAGGCATGAGCCACCACATCTGAACACTCAGGGTGCTTTTAAGTCTCCAGTGCAGCACATCAGCAGGACCAGGAGATGGCCTGTGTGCCCCCAAACACTCCCATTCATGCAGACCTAGGCAAGTTTCTCTCTCTGAATCTCGGCCACCACCACATACAATGCAAGTAGGAGGATGGGCAGGGCTGGGGGTGGTGCAGGCAGAGGCCACTTCTGTCAGGGCAGGGTGGCATGGGCTGCAGCCCGTCTTCCCATACCTGGGACATGACCTCCAAGGACCAGCTGTCATGGTGATGGGTTGGCTGGGCTTGGCAGGGAGCTTGCTCTCCTTCTACGAGGGCCAGAGCAGAGTGGGGCCAAAGACCGTGGCGAGGTTGTGCAGGGACATCTTATTGACTGCCTCCTTCTCTGCCACCCTGTCGAGGACCGAAGCAGAGGGGGACTGTTTCAAGGACACCACCAGGAGAGAGGTGGAGGGGCTGGGCCATACTGGAGTCCTCAGGGAGGGAGCAACCTTGACCCTGGCTGTGCTGCAACCTGATTCCAGCCCTGGTACTTCTGGGTTTCAGTGGCCCAGGACAAGGGTCCAGCTCTGGGCTGGTGGAGAGGTCTCTTCTATGATCTGGGTAGGAGGGAATTGGGGGGTCCAAGTGCACTGGTGGTGATGGCGAAGGCTCTGAGCTCTTTATTAAGGCCACAGTGCAGAAGGAGGAGGACGGTAAACAGGAGAGGCTGGGGTGGACGCAGCAGTGGCACTAGTCCCAGAGGCAGTGAGGGACTGCAGGCAGGGGTCGGGAGAAAAGGTCCTCGATGCTGGAGGTCTGATGGGAGCGGGGGCAGCCTGGAGTCCTGGGCAGCCACAGGAGAGCTGGGCTACCTTTTAGGAGGTCCAGAAGGAAAAGGAAGCTGAGCAGGTTGGCCTTCGGCAGGGACAGCAGCAGGTTGAGCATGCAGGTCTCCTTTGTAACTGGGTCTGAAGGAGGTGCAGAAGGTGGTGGGTCACTCCTCGGGGTCACAACAAGCCAGAGCCCTCTCCCGAGGTGGTCACACGGAGTACCTGGGACTCATGTCCCTGAGCAGCCCAGGCCCCTGGTCTTCACTCACACAGCGCTGGTCCCCAGTGAGGACCCTGTGAAGGGCACCTGTGTGGGGTTTGAGCCACCTGAAGGAATTTTCTCTACCTCACAGGGGTCAGCAGCACCTGGAGAACAGCAGCAGGAGGTGGTGTGAGAGCAGCCGCTCGTGGGCAGAGCCATGCTTGGGAAACTCCCATGCCACGCCCTCCCCAGTAAGCCCAGGGTAGGGGGAGGCTCAGCATGGAATGAAATGGGAGGGAGGCACACAGGAGGTGGGAGGTGGGAGGTGGGAGGTGGGAGGTGGGAAGGCCCCAGTCCCACCAGGTTTGCAGAGACCCCCTCATCACCCTGGACACCACAGAGGCACCTGCAGGCTGGGAGAGCAGGTCCTCTGTGCATAAGCCCGGGAGGCAGACCTGCCCTCAGGGTGATGTGGAGGCTATAGGGGCTGCACTTGCCAGTGCCCCGCTTTAAACATCAGCCTCCAGGTTGACTAAGGGTTAGGCCAGGATTGAACCCATGCTTGACTGGCCCAGGACCTGTGACTGCAGCACCTGGGTGCCCTCATTCAGCCTTGGTCTGCATGAAGGAGGACAGCGGACTTTAGGACCCCACAGCACAGCAGTGCTGATCATTTCACCTGCTTGGTCTCCTGGAGGAATAGGGATGGGAAGCCCTCCGGGGATGGGCAAGGCCTTCAGGACAGGCTCAGTTCTGGCCCCTGCTTTCTCAGGTTGGTTAAAACGCTGACCATGGCAGAGGTGGCACAGCTCGGGTTCCCACACCTCACTTTTCACAGGCCCCAAGGGCAGCAATGGACATGGCAGAGACTCCTCCCAGGACACCAAGGCCTCCAGTGGTCACCGATGCCCTCCGTGAAGTTGAGGTAGAACTTGTAGTGAAGAGGGGCTCAGGCAGCTCACGGAAGCACAGCTTCAGTGTGTCTGTGACGGCGTTCACGTCCATCTCGCTCATCATCACCAACACATCCTTGATATCTGAAAGAGAATGGAAGTGCTGCAGCCTCCTTGAGGAACCCGAGTGGGTCTCCCACCATCCCTGCCTTGGCTAATGCACTGTCCCTGCAACGCTGATCACTGTGCGGGACCCTCCCCGGCTGTGAGCAGTTCATCTTACTCCTCCCAAGAGCTGTGTGTGGTTCTGTCTGTGCAGAGTTGATGCAGGGCCATCTTCATCCCTATACCTCTCCCCCTGCTTGGCCTGACATGACGGCCAGGAGGAGGCCATTGCCGCAGGACACAGGGCCTGTGTGGGAATCGGGGGGCTTTGCCCTGTAGAGCAACCACGGCTGCACCAGTGTCTTCTGATAGCAGGAAGGCTGTGGGAGAATCTGATGGCCCCCCCCCCCCCCCCGCCCGGGGGGCCCCCAGGGCCATGTAAGTGGCTGCTGTACAGTTGGGGGTGGGAGGTGCTGTTTAGACACAGAAAGGTGTCCAGGGTGTGACTGATGGAGGCCCCAGCCCACATGACCGGCAAAGTCAGGGTCCCAGCTGGATTCCATCTTGGGGAAGCAAATGAATTCTCCAGGAAAGTGGCCTTGGTCTGTAAGAACTGCTCTCAAACCAGCAAACGGGCTTCTCCTGGCAGCTGACTCGTAACAAATGTGTGGGGCCTACCACCATTCAACAGGAACCCGGGACCATGACAAATTCCAAGCGAGGCAGAAACCCTACACTCGGGCAGTTCCTGGAGCCGGCCTACTGCTTCCAAGCAAGGCGACAAGGACGTTCCTGTGCTGGTTTGGACTAAACACAGGAGGGGAGCTGAGCACATCAACTGTTCCAAGTCAGTTGTTACTGGGGAGCCAGTTTAGCAGATATGCTGGCCGCAGGGCTGGAACTCGCTCCAGATATAGCAATCCACAAAGTGTGGCAGAGAGGAGCACTAGAGTCAGGGGGGTTTCACCATCTTGGCCAGGCTGGTCTCAAACTCCTGACCTTAAGTAATCTACCTGCAGTGGCCTCCCTAAGCGCTGGGATTACAAGCATGAGCCACAGCACCTGGCTTCCCCTTACTTTAGACCAGGAAAAAACATGACTACTTACTCAGGTGCTGATCCTCCAACTTCCTGGACCTACATTTCTAAATACTTCAACTAACACAAGTAAGAATTGATGTCATAAATCAGTTCAGGCTGAATATTAACAACAAAGTAGGCCGGGTGTAGTGTCTCATGCCAGTAATCCCAGCACTTTGGGAGGCCCAAATGAGTGGATTGCTTGAGGCTAGAAGGTCAAAACCAGCCTGGCCCACATGGTGAAATTCCATCTCTTCAGAAGATACAAAAATTTAGCCGGGCGTAGTGGCAAGGCACCTGTATTCCCAGCTACTCGGGAGGCTGAGGAAGGAGAATTGCTTAAACCCGGGAGGCAGAGGTTGCAGTGACCCAAGATTGCGCCACTGCACTCCAGCCTGAGCAACAAGAGTGAAACTGTCTCAAAAACAAAACAAAATGTGAGAAGTAGAAAAGTTCCTTTTTAAAGTTTCCCTTCTTGTTAAAGAATAAGTTTGCTAATAACTTTGTTAAGCCCTAGCCTATGTAGCTGTTTGACATGCCAGGCTTACAGGCATATAGTTCATTCTATGTCCTTATACCTTATCCAAGATGTCTGTGCTGGACATGCTCACAGGCATGTCCCAGCTCTCCATTGCTTTTACCTGTTTAGAAAAGTTTTAAGTTGTTAGCCAACTGGGTTTTAGTTTAGATTGTGGGGTCTGACTCCAGCCAGTGGAGATCAGACACAGCAGCAGGTACGACCCCAGATGCGTATGGGCTAAATTTGTGTATTTTCCTTTGGTGTGCTCTCATGGCATGATCGCTAATGAGAGTACCCTTCCTGTAGTCCAGGAAGTAAAAATTGCATTGCTGAAAGATCCTTTGTCTCAGTGCTGATTTTTCTTTGTGGCACCGAGTATCTATTTCCAACACCTTGTCTCTGCAAAAAATTTTATTAAAAAATTAGCCAAGCATGGGCATGTGCCTGTAGTCCAGGCTACTGGGAAGGCTGAGGTGGGAGCATTGCTAGAGCCTGGAAAATGAAGGCTGCTATGAGCCAAGATTGTGCCATTGCACTCCAGCCTGGGCAACAGAGCAAGACCCTGGCTCTAACTAACTAACTAAGTAACTGGAAACACAGAAGCATGTTAAGCAGGAGACATTCTTTCCTTTCCCTCAAAGGATGGTCATCACTTGGCCCCTCTCCCCTTGAAAACCCAGAACTGGGAGAAGCAGCCAACAGCAACCCAGAGTCCAGGTAAGCAAACAGATAGAAAGAGAAGCTGTCCAGACATCAGGCGGCTGCCCCTTCCACCCCCGCAGAAACACTGCCCACAAGCCAGCCCATTAATGGAATAATAATGATTCTGATCCTGCTCTCACATTCTTCTCTGTCACCCTTGCAGTGTCAGTGGTCCAGGCGGGGCTGACTCAATCATCCTCAGTGTCCAAAGGCTTTAGACAGATGGCCACACTCACCTGCACTGGGAACAGCAACAATGTTGGCAACTAGAGAGCAGCTTGGCTACAGCAGCACCAGGGCCACGCTCCCAAACTCCTATCCCACAGGACTAACAACAGGCCCCCGGTGATCTCAGAGAGTCTCTGCATCCAGGTCAGGAAACACAGCCTCTCTGATCATCGCTGGGCACCAGCATGAGGACGTTCAGCATGGGACAGCAGCCTCAGTGCTAACACTGCCTCAGGCCAGTGGGGAAGTGAGATAAAAAAAGAGCTCCCCCAGCCTCACTAAGCTCGTGGGATTCTCACAGAGCACTGTTTAAACTGGATCCCCCAAAACACAAAGGATGCATTCACAATATGTACACCATTCAGGACTGTTAAAAATAGAAACATGAGGCTGGGCACGGTGGCTCACACCTGTAATCCCAGCACTTTGGGAGACTGAGGCAGGTGAATCCTGAGGTTAGCAGAGTGAGACCATCCTGGCTGACATGATGGAAGCCCATCTTAACCAATAATACAAAAAATTAGCCAGGTGTGGTGGCACGCACCTGTAGTCCCAGCTACTTGGGAGGCTGAGGCAGGAGAATTGTTTGAACCCAGGAGGTGGAGATTGCAGTGAGCAGAGATCACATCACTGCACTCCAGCCTGGGTGACACGGTGACAAAGTGAGACTCCATCAAAGAAAGAAAGAGAGAGACAGAGAGAGAGAGAGAGAGAAAGAAAGAGAGAGAAGGAAGGAGAAAGAAAGAAAGAAAGAAAGAAAGAAAGAAAGAAAGGAAGGAAGGAAGGAAAGATGAAGTGAAATTAGCAAGCCTGCATTATTACCAAATGTGTGTAGGCAACATTGTTTATATATTAATGTGTGTGTATGTGTGTGTGTGTGTGTGTGATAAAATTACTAGTGCATGAACATACATATGCACTAGCAATTAGTAAAAAAGAAACACTATGTTTAACTAAGGAAATATTTATTATTCCAGAGTTTTCTCATCCATTCCATTAGAAGGTGATGGGATCAATGCACTGAGGGTCCAGCTCTCTGGCCATGAGAGTCCATTCAGCAGGGCCTCCAGCAGTCCCTCCCTTCTGTGCCCTGGGCTTATGCCCTGCCTTCTCATTAGAATTCCCTTCCACTCTGTCACAGGGATCCCTAGACTCCTCCTCCAGATCCAAACTTGTCCGCCACACTTAGTTGAAGCCTCCTGGGCCCCACATCACTGTGCACCCTCAGCACACACACACACAAGACTGTCCCCACGTGCGTTCTTCTTTTGCCTCATCACCATCCTCTAACAGCCGTGGGCAGCGTGTGGAGAGAGCAGGTGAATTTGGAGCTTTGGGGTACAGTTGACAAAGATGTTGACATTTTTAAAAAAAAGGAAAAAACATATATTAGCTGTTTTAAGGATAATTGTCCATCAAGGTAAAAATCCATGCATGAGAGAATCACTCTTCCAATGATGAGTGCGTGGAGGATCCTTCTCACTCTATAGTTAGGTGGAAAACTTACTGTGTTATTTAGTGTGCAGACAGCTGGTAAACCACTCAACTGACTCTGGGGGAGTTGACTAAACAGTGTTCTCACTGATGCGTGGCTCTTCTCCACCTGTGAAGCCCCACTACCCTGTCACCTCTTGAGTCTGCCTTTCCCATTCCATTGCTTCAGATTTGAGGCATCTCTCCCTTATCTCTTTAAAGGCTTTGCCCAAGTCTAGTTCAGGAAGTGCTGATACACAGTGAGAACCCGGGGTGTATATGGATGGAGTGATTCTGCTCCTAGGAGAGCCTGGCCAGGGGATACAAAACAGCTTGTGGGCATCTGCCCCACAGTGGAGATTCTGGACACAGACCTCTGAAGTGTCCCCATCACACCCTGGGGGACTTTCTCCCTCAGTTCTTTATAAAAGGGACATTTGTCAGGGGTTCAGGGGAAGGGGCCACTGAGGTCACACAAGATGTGCCTTCTTACTCTGGTTCACAAGGCACAAGTGAGCTGTGACCCCAGACTCTGTGTCAGTGATTTGGTCACCTGGTCAGACCTCTCTTCTTCTCTAAGGGAAGCTCGAGAAATGTGGGCAGCTTTGATGCAGTCTGGCCCCAGCAGCCCCCATCGTGAAGCACTCCGGAGGTGTTGATGGCTGTTCACTGTGCTGCACCCTCAGCAGGAGGCTGATCATCACTGCAGACCATACTGCAGACCTAGGATAACAGCCTCAGAGCTGAAATATTCCTTTGGCCCAGTGAGAAGTGCTCCGTTCTGCTTCTCTTACCCAGTGGTTTGCTCCCCCTTTCACTACCTGTGACCATAATGGGCTCACTGGGGATATTTATGCTGCCATTTCTGGCACAAGAACACAAAGATCTAAGACTACAAAATGCACTTGGTCTTTCACACTGTCTATTCCCCCTGTTCCCATCAGGGAAGTCCCCTATCCATCAATATATTTTATTTAATTTTCTTGTCTAATACTTTCAGAGCAATGATGAGTAATGAGTGAGGTAAGGGGTACTTTTGAATTTTTTTGATCTTAGGGAAAATGTCCTCCATGCAGTAAGATGCTGGCTCTGGACCAAGATGTGTGTGTGTGTGTGTGTGTGTGTGTGTGTGTCATGCGTTTATTACACACATGCATAGGTCCACACATGTGTGTTACCATATCATAAAGAGATTTATCTATTTCTGTATTCTTACCTGAGTTTTATTAAGGGTAGATGTTAAAATTTGCTAAAGACATTAAAAATCTATTGATGCAATATGATCTTTTGTTGTGATATAACAATATGGTATTATACCAAAAGCTTTATTAATATTGAACCTAACCAATGTTTGAGAATAAGTCCCACTTGGCAATGGTGTATAAATGTGTACATCTGGGGTTGAAATCACTTAGGTCCTCAAATTTCCTGGCTCAAGTGATAATCCCACCTCAGCTCCCTGAGTAGCTGAGATGAGAAGTGGGTGCCACCATGCCTGCTAATTAAAAACAAATTTTATTTGTCTTAACATATTGCCCAGGCTGGTCTTGAACCCCTGGGCTCCAGTGATCCTCTCATCTCAGCCTTCCAAAATGAGTTAGTTAACATTTTATTTTAAACTTTTGCATTAATATGTTTATTTTATGTTTTATTTTTAAAATTTCAACTTTTGTTTTAGATTCAGATGGTACAGGTTTGTTACAAGGGTATATTGTGTGATGTTGAGGTATGTAATTTTATCTTTTTAAATTGTTCTGAACACATATTTTTAATTTAAATTTCAACTTTTATTTTAGATATAGCAGTACACGTGCAGGTTTGTTACATGGGTATATCGCACCTGGGTAGTGAGCATTGTACCCAACATGTAGTTTTCTACACCATTCCCTCCTCTCCCTCCCCTTTCTAGTAGTGCCCAGTGTCTTTGTCTCATGTTTATGTCCATGTGTGCTCAAGTTTATCTCCCACTTAAAAATGAGAACAAGGGGCATTTGGCTTTCGGTCCCTGTGTTCATTTGCCTAGGATTATGTCCCTCTGCTCCATCCATGTTACATCAAGGGACATTATTTTATTCCTTTTTATGGCTGCAGCGTATTCCATGGTATATATGAACCATATTTTCTTTTTTTTTTTTTTTTTTTTTTTTTTTTATTCTGGCCTTTCTTATCCAATTCACCATTGATGGGCACCCCAGGTTGACTCCATGTCTTTGGCATTGTGAATAGTGTGCTGGTGAACATACAAGTGCATGTGTCCTTTTGATAAATGATCTGTTTCTCTTTGGATACCCTGAAGTGGGATTGCTGGGTCAAATGGTAGCTCTGTTTTAAGTTCTTTAAGAAGTCCCCAAACTGCTTTCCACAATGGCGGAAATAAATTTCCACCATGGTGTGTACATGTTTTCTTTACACCCTCACCATCATCTGTTGTATTTTTACTTTAATTATAGCCATTCTGACTGGTGTGACATGGCATCTCATCATGGCTTTGATTTACTCTGATGACTGGTGATGATGAGCATTTCTTCACAGTTTTGTTGGCCACTAATTTAGTGCAGTTTTAAGTTCATAGCAAAATAGAGAGAAAGGTGGAAAGATATCCCATATCCCCCTGGCTCCACACATGTCCAGCCTTCCCCCTTATCAACAGATCCCACCAGAAATGTACATTTTCTGTAACTGATGAACCACATTGATAGATCATTATGACCATAAGTCAGTAGTTTACTTAACAAATTTTTCTTGTTGATGCCCATTCTATGGGTATGAGTTTGGGGCAAATATATAATGACATATATCCACCATTACAATATCATACAGTGTATTTTGACTTCTCTAAAAATCTTCCGGCTTTACTGATTCATCTCTCTCTCTCTCTCTCTCTCCCCCCCCCCCACCCACCAACCCTTGGAAGTCAATGACCTTTCTACTTTTTTTCCTTTTTTGTTGACTGTAAAATACTTGGAATTATATTCCCCCTTTTTGGAAGGTAATCTACTTGAAATCATGTATCGTGTCACTTTGCAAATTAGCTTCTTTTACTTATTTATAAGCATTTAAGTTTTTTCCATGTCCATGTTTTTTCATGGTTTGATAGTGTGTTGTCCATAAACATATGGAATATATTAGTATAAAGTACTTTGGAGCTGATCATAGCACTGGCCATTCAGGTTTTTCAATTACTGCTTGTTGAATGACAGTGACCAGTCAGATGACAGAAAGTCTTAGACCTCTTGAGAACACAGAAGATGGACTAAGGATGGCAGGGGTGACGGAGGACTGCACTGGGTGCTCTCATGAAGGGCTCAGTAGGGGCTTCCTCTAGAGCCAGTGAGCCTGGGCTGTGATGGGCACTCAGAGAAGGGTCCTCTCTAGCCTAGCAGAGCCCCTGCTCACAGGCCCACCAGCTGTTGCAGCAGCTGCTCCCTCCTAGGTTCTTCCATGGGGGAGACAGAGTCTCACTGCCTGTTAGACCTTCCTACTGATTAGTGATGATGAGCATTTCTTCACAGTTTTGTTGGCCACTAATTTAGTG
>JAZHEH010002317.1:7180000-7412500 GCA_036589455.1 Ateles fusciceps | reverse complement strand
GATTGTTTCTTATGCTGTGCAGAAGCTCTGGAGTTTAATTAGATCCCATTTGTCTATTTTGGCTTTTGTTGCCAGTGCTTTTGGTGTTTTAGTCATGAAGTCCTTGCCTATGCCTATGTCCTGAATGGTTTTTCTTGGGTTTTCTTCTAAGGTTTTTATGGTGTTAGATCTTATGTTTAAGTCTTTAATCCATCTGGAGTTAATTTTAGTGTAAGATGTCAGTAAGGGGTCCAGTTTCTGCTTTCTGCACATGGCTAGCCAGTTTTCCCAACACTATTTATTAAACAGGGAATCCTTTCCCCATTGCTTATTTTTGTCAGGTTTGTCAAAGATCAGGTGGTTGTAGATATGTGGCGTTGCCTCCAAGGCATCTGTTCTGTTCCATTGGTCTATATCTCTGTTTTGGTACCAGTATCATGCTGTTTTGAACACTGTAGCCTTGTAGTTTGAAGTCAGATAGGATGATGCCTCCAGCTTTGTTCTTTTTGCTTAGAATTGACTTGGCTATGCAGGCTCTCTTTTGGTTCCATATGAAGTTTAAGGCGGTTTTTTCCAGTTCTGTGAAGAAAGTCATTGGTAGCTTGATGAGGATAGCATAGAATCTGTAAATTACTTTGGGCAGTATGGCCATTTTCACGATATTGATTCTTCCTAACCATGAGCATGGAATGTTTCTCCATCTGTTTGTGTTTTCTCTTGTTTTGTTGAGCAGTGGTTTGTAGTTCTCCTTGAAGAGGTCCTTCACGTCCTTTGTTAGTTGTATTCCTAGGTATTTTATTCTCTTTGTAGCAATTGTGAATGGCAGTTCATTCTTGATTTGGCTCTCTTTAAGTCTCTTATTGGTGTATAGGAATGCTTGTGATTTTTGCACATTGATTTTGTATCCTGAGACTTTGCTGAAGTTGCTTATCAGTTTCAGGAGATTTTGGGCTGAGACAATGAAGAAGGGTCTTCTAGATATACAATCATGTCGTCTGTGAATAGAGACAGTTTGACTTCCTCCTTTCCTAATTGAATACCCTTTATTTCTTTTTCTTGCCTGATTGCTCTGGCTAGAACTTCCAATACTCTATTGAATAGGAGTGGTGAGAGAGGGCATCCTTGTCTAGTGCCAGATTTCAAAGGAAATGCTTCCAGCTTTTGCCCATTCAGTATGATATTGGCTGTAGGTTTGTCATAAATAGCTTTTATTATTTTGAGATACATTCCATCAATATCTAGTTTATTGAGAGTTTTTAGTATAAAGGGCTGTTGAATTTTGTCAAAGGCCTTCTCTGCATCAATTGAGATAATCATGTGGTTTTGTCTTTGGTTCTGTTTATGTGGTGAATTACGTTTATAGACTTGCGTATGTTGAACCAGCCTTGCATCCCCGGGATGAAGCCTACTTGATCGTGATGGATAAGCTTTTTGATGTGCTGTTTCAATTGGTTTGCCCGTATTTCATGGAAGATTTTTGCATCTATGTTCATCATGGATATTGTTCTGAAGTTTTCTTTTCTTGCTGAGTCTCTACTGGGTTTTGGTATCAGGATGGTGTTGGTCTCATAAAATGATTTGGGGAGGATTCTCTCTTTTTGGATTGTTTGGAATAGTTTCAGAAGGAGTGGCAGCAGCTCCTCTTTGTATGTCTGGTAGAATTCAGCTGTGAACACATCTGGACCTGGGCTTTTTTTGGTTGGTAAGCTCTTAATTGCTGCCTCAACTTCAGCCCTTGTTATTGGTCTATTCAGGGTTTCGCCTTCTTCATGGCTTAGGCTTGGGAGGGTGTAAGTGTCCAGAAATTTATCCATTTCTTCCAGGTTTACTGGTTTATGTGCACAGAGTTGTTTGTAGTAATCGCTGATGGTGGTTTGTATTTCTGTGGAATCTGTGGTGATATCCCCTTTATTGTTTTTTATTGCATCTATTTGATTCTTCTCTCTTTTCTTTTTTATTAATCTGGCTAGTGATCTATTTTGTTGATCTTTTCAAAAAACCAGCTCCTGGATTTATTGATTTTTTGAAGGCTTTTTGTGTCTCTGTCTCTTTCAGTTCTGCTCTGATCTTAGTTATTTCTTGTATTCTGCTAGGTTTTGAGTTTTTTTATCTTGCTTCTCTAGCTCTTTCAATTTTGACGATAGGGTGTCGATTTTAGACCTTTCCTTGATTCTCATGTGGGCATTTATTGCTATAAATTTTCCTCTAGACACTGCTTTAAATGGTCCCAGAGATTCTGGTATGTTGTGTCTTTGTGCACAGTTTCGTCTACAGTGTTCGAACCCAAGTTAGAGGGCTTTTGAGGCTGTTGGCTTGGGAACCTTGGAGCCACAGGGACTGGTGGCAAGTAGGATCAAGAAGCCAAGAGCCATGTGAGTAGGGACAGCAGCTGTGGCAGGCAGCTGAAAAGGAAGATGGCACAGAGGGGAACGAGCATTCCAATAGGGAATTGCACTCTATTCTACAGCTCTGCCCGGAGGATGTTCCAGTCTTCACAGGAATGGTGCAGCATGGACGTTGGATCAGAAGAGAGGTTCCAAATACAGAATTTAATGGGCACCAATCAGTCATAACAGACACTGGACATACCCAACCATTATGACCATAATATGGTCATAAATTCTTACTAGCTGAATATTATCAGCCTTGAGGTAGAGGAGGCCAACCAAGCACCCCAGCTGCAAAGACATACCAGCATCTCTAGAGCCTGAGGAATGAGGGTCTCCGCAAGAATCTGTATGCTGTAGACAAATGGCTGATGATGAGATAGATGCCAGTAGATGCCTTCACCTAGACCCAACTCAGCCTAAAGAGGGCAACAAAGTAGTGGTGTGCCAGCTTGTAACTAGAGCCCACTGCTAAATTTTCAGTGGAAAATTATTGAACCAGTTATTAAACACAGTTATTAAAGATTAATTATATAAATGTATATCTATAATTGCAAACTGTTAAACACAGCTACTGTTAAAATTAATTATATGAATTTACAATTAAATAAATTCTATTAAAGCACAGGTAATAAATACTCAGAACTCATCCCTTCCTAATTGTTTTATACAGTTTGCTAATATCTATGCTCTAGAGGCTACTAATGGTTGTAGTATCTATGTTGTGGAAATAGTATATGAGGAGGGCTACAACAAATCTCTTCCCAACTCTGTGTTCACTGACATCACAACGTTGGTAGCTTGAAAGCAACTGGTGGAAATATCTGCACCACAGTGACAATATTTGCACCATGGAAATCAGCAAACACTACAAATCAGGGCTCACTGCCCACCCCCCCCCACACACAGAGGACTGGTTTTTAAACATTGACCAGCACACCACTGGGGACGTGCCCCAAGAACGACAAAGGTTGCACTTCCCACTGACCCAGTAGAATAGAGGGGATTAATTCTTAATAAAAGGTAATATGGGCAACAGTTGTTCTGCCACTCTTCAGTTGGCCAGTGAGTCACTCCCAACAGACGCATTTACCATAACTCTGAAGCAAGCTAAGATTTAACGTTCTCCGCGGACACGCTTAACCTGTCCCACTGATGGACACAAAGGAGAATGGGGAAAAAGCCAGACAGAAAAGCCTCAAGCAAGAAAGAAATGACAATGAGATGTTCCATCTGGTCACACTTCTGGATCCCAACAACAGTTAAGGGAGGAATCAGGAACCCCCTTCAGAAGGAAACACCGTGTTTTCCAAGGGAAGTCATCTCTCCAAATGGTACAAACTCCCTGACCCCATATCCCAGTACTAAATGAGGCGAATTGTGAACAAAGACGATGTTGACTTTTCCATCCATTGTTTCTTAACTTTGTTTCCACTCCTGTTAGAGTGTAGCCCACCTTGAGCCAAGCTACTCTCTTCTGGATTTTTATTTAATATTTTAGCCCTCTTGTAAGTCAATGGCACCATCCCTGGTCTTCATGGCTAATTTAACCTGAAGCTAAAAAGAATAAAACTCTAACTGCTTTCCTCCTGGCCTGTTCCGCCAGATGTTCAGTGGCATTAAGCAGCACACCACGCACAAACGTGCTGAATTTCCAGTGGAAGTTGACAGTCAGGGCCTCTTTGCTTGTGCCCAGTTCTTGGTTGACTCTTGAAACACAACGATGTACCTTCCTGAAAAGGTGCTGGCGCTTTATACTGTGAATGTTTTAAGGAAAATAAACATCTCTGCAACGAAAACAACTGAAATGTTGAACATGAAGCCATGATTAACCCTTGGCAAAGTTTACTTAGGTCCAAGAAATTTCAAATAAACAGTGATGAATTATCCACTCTCCCCTACCCTCAGCAGGGTCCAGGTGATGCAACTGTTTACAAGGTCTGAGACTTTGCTTTCCAGCTGCATTTGGTAGACAGCTGAAGCAAAGTAATTAGAAATAACAAAGGTGGAATCTGGGGCAGAGAAAGAAGCTATTCTTTTTATTACTATTATTATTGGGTTAGGCACTTCCTCTTGGTACCTCCTTAGCTCTCTGTGCTCATTCATTTTTTTTCCAACAAATATTTATTGAGTATGAGGTATCACCAGGTGTACACCAGGCATTGCTATATATATTGGAGATGAACAAAACAGACAAGACTCCTGTCTTTGATGAATAAGAGATGATGACTTGCATTATAATGAGGTGAAAACAACAATCAAATTAACAAGTAAATAAGCAGAATTTGGCCGGGTGTGGTGGCTCACGTCTCTAATCGCAGCACACTGGGAGGCCAAGATGGGTGGGTCACCTGAGATGGGGAGTTCGAGACCAGCCTGACCAACATGGAGAAATCCCATCTCTACTAAAAATACAAAATTAGCCAGGCATGGTGGTGCATGCCTTTAATCCCAGCTACTCAGGAGGCTGAAGCAGGAGAATCACTTGAATCTGAGAGGTGGAGGTTGCAGTGAGCCGAGATCAACCATTGCACTCCAGCCGGGCCAACAAGAGTGAAACTCCATCTCAGAAAGAAAAAAAAAAGGAATTTGAAGGTGGGGATCTAAAACCAGGTGATATATAAATAGTGGTGACAAAGAATCTGCTGCTCTAGCTAGAGCTGTCAGAGAAGAGTTGTTTATAAAGGGAACCCTGGATCCAATAACTGAATGGTGAGAAGAACCATCCAAATAAAGACATAGTAGGCTGAAAGGTGGTGTATTTCAGAAAACAACGAATAAGTGGATCCCAAAGTCAGAACAAGCTGGAAATCTTGGAAGAACTAAGATGAGCTGGGCAGCTGAAGCAGAGTGAGAGAGGATAAGAGACAAGAGATAAAACTGAAGAGCTGGGTAAGGGCTGGCCCACCCTGCCATGTAGACTGTGATGAAAAGTATGAGTTTTAGTCTAAGTACCACAAGAACCAAAGGAGCATTCTGAGCAAGAGATGGAAGTAATCTGATTTTTAAAAGAACATCCCATCCACTGCAGAGAGACTAGTTGGAAGGCTATCATGAGAGATGGCTTCAATCAGGGAAATGGCAGTGAACTGGGGAGAAGCAGATGGATTCAGGATTCCTTTGGAGGTAGAGCCACAGGACTGACGAATGGATTGGATGTGGGAGCCTAAGGAAAAGGCTGCATTGTGCATCCATATTCTACAGTGATCTGTTCCATCTCTCACACCGTGCACCATGTCATGTCCACTCTTGTGGTCCCACAAAGTGTTTATCAATGGGATGAATTATCTTATCCATCTCTAGAATTTATCAGTTAAAATAAGGGGGAAGGCTTATTTATTAACTTATTAGGGAAAGTGAATAAGTGAAGTGGGTTATAGATTAATTTGTGGGTAAATCAAGAGATAAGACAGCCCATTGCTTTAGGCCTCCCAGGTGAGCCTGATAACTTCTCCCTTTCCCACTGCCATTCAAACAGGAGTGCCCACATTGACTTATCGATGATGGGTCTATGGCTGGAAGGAAGAGGTAGTAACGTTTCCCTACAAAAGAATCAACCTATCCTGCAAATCCCCAGGGTCTAGCTTAGTGCTTGGCATACAGTGGGCACTAAATAAATATTCTGAAGTTTATATTTACATAGCATCTTACAATCTGCCCCAAGGCAGGCAAGAAAAGTCTTGTTGATTAATTTCTCAAATAAGAAAACAGACTCAGAGAAGTTCAAAGATCTACTCAAAGTCATTGTATTGGTCAGCTTTTGCTGCATGACAAACTACCCCAAAAACTCAATAACTTACAGCAATGGGCATTTATTAGTGATTATGAGGCTACGGTCCACTGGGAGGTTCTCTAGTCTCAGATGGGCTCCCTTGTGCAATTGTAATCAGCTAAGGGTCAGGGAGGTGGATTTGCTGATCTTGGTTGGGTTCTCTCATGTTTGGAGGTCAGCTGGCTCTAGGCAGGTCTAGGATAATCTTGTCCAGAACAACATGGTCTCTTGTTCTCAAGTAGGTTAACTAGGGCTTGTGGTCCTGAGAAAGAAAGTATGTGAGACCTCTCGAGCTTTAAGTTAGGAACTGGCAAAACCTCACTTCTGCCATATTCTTATGGTCAAAGCAAGTCACAAATCCAGACCAAGTTAAAGGTGGAAAAACAGATTCTACTCTCAGTGGGAACAGCTACAAAGTCACATTACAAATGGTGGTGATTTGGGGCCATTGTTTCAATCTACCACAATCACACAGCTAATTCTGCACTCGTCTTGGATACATGAGCTAGCATCATTAGATAATTCGTACAAATCAGAGTCTCACTCTTGGGAAGGACAAGTGGAAAGCACATCATTTAGGCAGATAGCAGTGGGCACAGAGGCTGCAACACTAGGAGAAAGGGAGTCCAGAGGGGCCATGGTGAGCTGTTTGGAGCCAGAGGTTCCAGGGAACAATGACTATAGGTGAGCAGATGCTTTAAATTGTGGAAAGATGGAGAAGAAGCCAACTAGGAAATCAGAGAACAGAGCAAGCAAAGGGAAGCAGGCAAGTCTCCTTGAGTTATGCCTGTACTTTTAACTGCATTACTCAGGTCCCTGAAGCCGTCTTCGACAGAAAATCTCCAGTTCTTCTCTCTGTGAAGTTTCTGATCTTGGATTTCCATGAGACGTTACCTATCCCTTGTGACTCCAATATGTACTCTTTAAATAATCACCTCTCCAGTAGGCTAGTTTGTCAACTAAGGAGCCCAACCAAAATGATTTCCTTGTCCATAGAGTGCAGAGAAATCAAGAGGATGTGTAGCACTTTTATCATCCCACCAGCCCTATTTCTTGGACTTCTTTTTGCATTAATGATGTTTAATAGTGTTAATGATGGTCACTTTGAGATATGGTTTGTGTCTTGGCTGGCAGGTAGGGTGAGCATCTCCTAACTTTTTTTGAAATAAGAAGGGATAAAACTAATAATTGCATTGAAACAATGCAAGTTTGATGACAGTTATGTGGTACAGGCATTCCTACTCCTTTCTCCTGTGCCCAGGGCAGACATCACTAATGGATCACAACACTCTTTAATTCAAACCCAGATTTTCTATAAATCTTCTCAGCCTAGCATTCCAGGCAGCTACCACCATGGGGTGGAATGGTTACATGAGATTTAATTTGTTTGTTATCTAAATTAGAAATCTCAAAAGGAAACTTTGATATCTATGATGGCATTCTATTAACTCAAATTGAGGGTTAGAGAATGAGGGATCAGCAGGAGGAACAGACCACACCCAAATCCCTTTATGAATAAGGCTGACTTTACTCAGTGAATTTAAGTAGTTGGAAAAATTATTGTTGGTCTCAGGCATTTACTGACTGCTCTCAGTAGCTTCTGCATCTCATCATTCAACACTCAGGATCCCCACATCCATAGCCAGTAGCCCAGAACTTCATTTACAAGTTAGGTTCTTCCCCCTGTTCCCTCCCTGACTTGAGACCTTGCCTCAAAGCCCCAGGATTGTTTAAGATCATGGATTTATATGTTGTTCAATACCTTGGATGCAGGCATGGTTAAAGCTTCTGAAATGCATCTTGTGAATCATTCAAAGACCTTAGTCCCCCTGAGTCACATCTTCCTCACACCCTGCAGACAGCAAGTGGCCATTAATGAGTCACCACTTTGTCCCATAAGGACAAACACTTGGCCCCATGTTCTTAGCCCAGAACTGGTAAACACAACTGCACACCCCACGGGTAGGATGCTGTTACGGGTTGGAGGGACCTGTCTCAAGTTAATTGCGGTTTTATCATCTTGGATGTGACCCAGAGGCTCTTACCCATTTTTCTGTTTCTGGTTTCATCATGTATCTTTTACACCTGTAGTTAATCATAATTTTAGGGTGAGTTTTCTTCTCTGCTTTTCTTACACTGCTCTCCCCTGAGGGTAAATATCTTTTTTATTCCCTTCCTTGTGTCAAAGTCTGACTTGGAAGACCCCAATAAAAGAGAATTTAACTAGAGGACCATGCTTTCAAATTTAACCATCAAAAATATTTTGAACTTCAGAACATTTTGCTACACAGGGCTTTGCACAAAACTTTGTTTTCCAAAATTCTTTTCCAGATGACAAGCTGTGTGCTCAGTTTTATAGCCAAGCTTGGAGGGCTCACATAGCATAGTCAAAAGTCTTCTGGCATTGGAGTCAGCTGTGGGTTCAAATCCTAACTCTTCCAGTTATTAGCTGGGTGACTGTACACAAATGAATTCACTTCTCCAGACCTCAATTACTTTATTTATAGTATGATAGAGATAACAAGATCTATTCCACACTGCTGTTTGAACTTTTGAGAACAATATGGATGAGGAATATATGAATAGACCAATAAAAGGAACTCCCTGTCTTTTTATACTAGCTGTCTTGAAAGTATCTGAAAATATTCATGAGTGGCAACAAAGAACAGGAGCTATGCAGACAGAGAGACCTAACCAGACTCCTGTCAGCTGGGTGACCTTGGGCTGGTCATTTCACCTCTCTGAGCCTCAGTTTCTCCTCTTGGGATGGGACTGTGCCTTCCTACCAGGATTTTTGTGTATGAATAAGGACAGAATGAGACAATGTACATAAAATCCCCCATTCTGCTGTGGTTCCCTTTCTTAGATCCTATAATGCCCAGAGAACAGAGATGAGGCCAAAGAATTCAGAGCCCAGTAGCCCACCTATGTTTAATTAACTAAAATACATCACTCTGGCATCTTCTGCTCTCCAGGCTTCCGTGGTCCCAGACCATGAGAATACATGCTCCTCATCATTGAAGATGCAGGATGAGATTTTACTCTGTAGAGTACAAATAGTATATACATCCTTCTTCTGGGCACACACACACAAAAAAAAGAGTTAGCTCAGTCCCTGCATTGCCCTACAAAACTCTTAGGTAAATGAGTCCTTATGTGAATTTATTCTGTTGATCAAACTTGTGTGTGTGTGCACATGCATACACACATACACACACAGAGAGAGAGAGAATGTTGTCCAAAGTAGACTCCATACTATATGTAACTTCCCTAGACCTAGAGGGGAGAAGGGGGATACCCAGGTCAGAATTTGACTCATTTATATCCTTAATTTACCAGTGGGAGAGTCCAGATCAGCCACAGTCAGAAAGGAAATGTCAGGAGATAAAATACTGACAGCAAATGGCAAGTATCCCTCTTCTATCATTTCAATATTGTTGCAACAATGCTGACTTCTGTTCTCCCAAGTCATGAACAGAGAGAGCCAATGATTTAGAGACCAACTGGGTTTTAGCTCTATAAGCAAACAGGTCATCTTGTCCAAAGTTTCCCAGTGTATACTGAGCAGGGCACCCATCCTACAGAATTCACTGTGAAAAGTGTTCTGTTGTCACAGGTGTTTAAGAAATGCTATGAACTGCATCCCCACCCCAGAGATTCTTAGTGCACAGTGATATTTTAAAGCTCAGTAAAGTCCAGTAGTAAAGAAGTCTACTTAAATATAGGTAGTCCAGCATTTCCTAGTCATTAAGGCATGACTTCCATTTCTGGCCATATAGCAGACTAGACAGCTTGGATGATCCTCCCAATGAGGGAAAAATAACTACAGGGACATGGATGAAGCTGGAAGCCCTCATTCTTAGCAAACTAACACAGGAACAGAAAACCAAAGACCACATGTTCTCACTCATAAGTGGTAGTTGAACAATGAGAACACATGGGCACAAGGAAGGGAACATCACAAACAGGGGCCTGTTGGGATGTGGGGGGGTCGGGGGAGGGAGAGCATTAGGACAAATACCTAATGCATGTGGGACTTAAAACCTAGATAGGGCTGGGCACAGTGGCTCACGCCTATAATTCCAGCACTTTGGGAGGCCAAGGTGGGTGGATCACGAGGTCAAGAGATCGAGACCATCCTGGTCAACATGGTGAAACCCCATCTGTACTAAAAATATAAAAATCAGCTGGGCATGGTGGCCCAAGCCTGTAGTCCCAGCTACTTGGGAGGCTGAGGCAGGAGAATTGCTTGAACCCAGGAGGCAGAGGTTGTAGTGAGCCGAGATCACACCATTGCACTCCAGCCTGGGTAACAAGAGCGAAACTCTGTCGAAAAAAAAAAAAAAAACCTAGATAATGGGTTGATAGGTGCAGCAAACCACCATGGCACATGTATACCTATGTAACAAACCTGCACATGTATACCAGAACTTAAAGTAAAATAAAAATAAAACAAAATCTGGATATAAAATCCATTGACATTTACTATGTGTTGCAGGATGGGTTCCCAGGGAAACAGCATCTGAGATGGAAGTTTGTGTGCAGGGGGTTTACCGGGAAGTAGTCTCAGGATCAACACCTGTGAGGGAGTGGGGATGCATAATGGGGCAGAAGGAAAAGGTTATTGTGATGGACCCACTGAGAGACCTTGGCCAATCCCAAGGGGAGCTCTGAAGCTAGGACCGCCCTTTACAGGTGTACCACACTGAGGCACAGCGATGAATAAGCTGCCTAATTTCTCTGATCTCCGAAGTGGAGATTGCAAACTACTCTCTCTCCTAGGGCTTTGATGAGGATTAAATAAGCTAATACATGCAAAGCACTTGGAACAATGCCTGACACATGGTAAGTCCTTGATAAATGGTGGCTGTGTGTATTACATCATTCATGTTCCCTGAGTGGATGCAGTATTTTACAATATGATCATGATCTTATGAATTTCTCCCCTGACCCCAGTTGTGGGGCTACAGGCAGAGCTCAGTATCATATCCGGTGTGTTCACCAGGTATCCCATATTCCGAAGCTTGGAGGTCCATGTTTTAGGAACAGCTGGAGCAAACATGATATGGGGTTGGGGGGAATCAGGATGTTCATAAGTGGAGGCTGTGCAAATGCAGCTGTTCGTCGCGGATTTCCATATCTAATTTTAAATCTCTTCCTGTTGGGATTGTTGAACAAGCCATTACACTAATGGATGTAACCACAGGCTGCACGGTAAAGCACCAGTTCACCACTTAAGAGTGGACACTACACGGCATAAGCCCTGTAATTTTTTTGAACTTTTAATTGAAATATAACATAATGCAGGAAAGCACACAGATCATTCAGCATACAGCCCAATAAATTTTCATGAAACAAACACACCCACATAACCCGCATCCGCGTCAGGGGAAGGAACATTACCAAGGCCTTCCAGGCAACCTCCTCATGTCCCCTTTCAGTCTCTAACACCCTAAAGAAAGTCACTATCCTGGCTGGGCACGGTGGCTCACGCCTGTCATCCCAGCACTTTGGGAGGCCAAGGCGGGCAGATCATTTGAGGTTAGGAGTTCAAGACCAGCCTGGCCAACATGGTGAAACCCCGTCTCTACTGAAAATACAAAAATTAGCCGAGCATGGTGGTATGCACCTGTAATCCCAGCTGCTAGAGGCTGAGGCAGGAGAATCGCTGGAACCCAGGAGGCGGAGGCTGCAGCAAGCCGAGATTGTGCCACTGCACTGCAGCCTGGGTGAAAGAGCAAGACTCCATCTCAAAAAAATAATAAGAATAAAATAAAATAAATTTTTAAAAAAAGAAAGTCACTATCCTGGCTTCTAACACTTAGATTTGTTCCTCTTGTCTTGAGCTTTAAATCAATGGGATTATTCAGTTGGCACTCCTATTGTACCTGGTTTCTTTCACTCAATATTGTGTTTCTGAGATTTACTCATATTGTCTCTATTACTTGGAGTCTGTTCTCTCTCAGTGTCTGCTCAGTATTTATTGCGTGAGGATAGCACAACTTATCCATTCTAGTATCGATGGACATTTAGGTAGTTTCCACTTTAAAGCCATTATGAATAAAGCTGCTATGAGCATTCTTATACTTTTTTTTGCTGAACGTATGTACATATTTCTTTTCAGAATATTCCTAAAAGCAAAATAATTGGCTCATAGAATTTGCATATGCTCAGCTTTAGAAGATACTGCCAAACAGTTTCTCAAGCCCAGTATTTTTTTCAAGTTTAAAATACACAAATAATATAATCTAGAAAAGCTAGAAAATATAGATAAATATGTATAAATAAGTAATAAAACTATCCATAATTACCCCTTGCAGGAATAGCCCCTATGTTGGCATCTCAACTTTCAATAATTTTCTATGCATTCATGGATCCACGTGTATTTTTTACAGAAAAAAAAAATCATTCTGCATAGACTACTTGCTTTTTTATTTAGCAAAAGATTATGAGCATCTTTCACAACGTGAATAAATGTACAGCTATGTATGACTTCATTTCTTTCAACTTTTTAGTATAAAGATGTTCAAATTCCTATGAAGGCAGACAGAATAATATAACAAATGAGTCATGTGCGGTGGCTCATGCCTGTAATCCCAGCACTTTGGGAGGCAGAGGCAGGTGGATCACTTGAGCCCAGAAGTTCAAGACAAACCTGGGCAACGTGGCAAAACCACATTTCTATGAAAAAGAATAATCAGCTAGTAGGTGGTAGAGCCAGGATTCATGCTGACTCCAAAAGCCATGAGTTATTATATTGCCCATGAATACATTTGATCAGGTAGGTGATTGGGAAGCTGGTTTTAAGGACAGTTTTTATTTTCATGCACTTTGGAATAGAGCCGTGAGGCAATTAATATCTGTTGAAATATATTTGTAACCTATGTACCCATTGCTCAGATCGATAATTATAGCATAGCCAATCTGATTTCATTTATCCATCAACCTCTCTCCCGTTATTTTGAAGGATTATATCATTTTATCTTTATATTGATATCATTATATCATTTAAATATTTAAATAAATATTTAAAACAACTATTTAGAGAAGATAAGGACTGTTTAAAACTATAACCACAATAACATTATCATATCTAAGAAAACCCTTTGCTATCCATTATCCATGCAAACATAATAACTATCTTTGCATGGATGCATTATATTTCACTGTAAGAATGTAGCGTTATCTATCCAACCAGTTTAAATTTTAAAGCATGCAGCTTTAAGACTCTCAACACTTAACTGAAGTTGTCTAAATTTACACAGTGCTCCTGTTGCTGACAAGTTCATAAATGCCTGAAACAAAATAAACTTTTCTCATAAGAAATGAAAAAAGCCAGAAATATGACGTAAAGAGGTTGAAACTACTTCATACTTGACTTTTTGCTCTTCTGACTTCAGCAGAGTCATCAGTAGCAAATAAGCAGCTTATAGAAAGCAAAATGAAAAGAGACAGTGTTCATGAAAGTAACTCTTCCCCTAAATTTCCTGGCAGTGTCCAGCTGAGCCACACAGACAGAGCCAGCCTGCATCGGGAATATCACTTTTTCTGTAGGATTCTTTACGTAAAGTCTTTGTCCTACTCAGTAACATCTTAGGATCAGCACCTCCATTAATGATTGTTCTGATGGCTTTTACTCAGTTGAGCTAATTGCCAATGTCTCCAATGTATTTGCCTTTTCCAATGGAAGTGGAAATTTCTATTTTTCCTGAAAAGACCAGCCTTTGACTACTTCTTTGTCTGGGTCCTCTCTGTCATATTAACTGATGTTTTGCAGTTATGATTTTGCTTAAAAGTAAAGTAAATAAAATTATATTAAAAATCCAGAAATCTCACAAGCTCACCAAGCTAACCTCAGAACACCTGTATAGTTCTCAGGGGTAACAGCTGGGACGCTAGACGGGAAATGGCCTTGCAGCCCACTGTGGGGGAAGGGACGCATCTGTCACTTTTCCAACCCACAACCTACAAGAGTGCAGAATAATAATTATAATAATAAAATAGCAAGCAGTTTAAACCCCGTTGTTCCCAAATTAATGCTTACAAGTAGATTTCAATAGGTATTAATTTCCTCATAGCTCTATTCCAGAGTGCGTGAAAACAAAAGCTGTCTTTAGAACCAGCTTCCTAATCACCTACCTGATCGAATGTATTCACAGGCAATATAATAACTCATGGCTTTTGGAGACAGCATGAATCCTGGCTCTACCACCTACTAGCTTTTTGAATATGGATGAGTTACCTAATCTCCCTGAATCTCACTGCCCTCATCTATGAAATGGGAATAATAATAAAGTCTACCTCACAGGGTTGTTGTGAATTAAATAAGTTAACATGCACATACCTGGCACATAGATGACATAAGTGTTACATACACACAGGCACACACACACACCCCCCACATACACACACACTCACACACACACACACACAAGAACAGCTGATATCTCTGAAGGCTGGTGTTTATACCTGAATTCCAGCTGCTTAGCTATGCCACCAGGACTCTGCCCACTCTGCAGGTGAGATTTTCTTATTATCTGTACAGGGACCCAAAGTTGTCTTATTCCTGTCTGATGGGAAACTCAGATGCCAGGGAGCAAACAGCTATGAAACTTAAGGTTCTATAGTTCTTTCTTTGCCTTGAAAGACAGCTAGATACTTTTCAGACACTGTTTTCAGGATACACTAGTTAGCACAATGAAAGCATTTAGAATAGAGTTGTCACAGTAAGTGTTGGCTCTTATCATTACCAGCGTTCTTCTTATTGCTATTTATTGGAAGTAGAGCCAATGGCTTGAATCAATGGGAAGAGAAAAGGCTGGATAAGAGTTGAGTCAACCTAATTCCTTTTCTTTCTCATAGTCTCTTCACTGGGAGGAAAGTGAATAAGACCAACATAAGGACCATTTCTTTTGTAACATGAACTGAGCTACAAATTCCAGTCTCACCTCTTTATTTTTCCAGTTAGCCATAGGCCATTACATGAATCATTCATGGGAGGTCAAGAGTCTCCCTCTAGGAGCCTCACCTTTCCCTTGAATTGTCTAATAAGCAGCGTTTTCTTTGCTAATCCACACCCAGGGGAGGAGAAAGTTGGTGCTTTGTCCTCCGCCGCCATTGCTTTTAACGGCCACAAGGTGTCGCCATAGAAAACACGTCCTCCAAAGTCTTGGACAGACCACGCTGGCCACTCTTCTCTGACATCTCCCTGATCCACACCACCAACGCTCTCAGAACCCACAGCGTTTGATTAAATACCTTCCCCCAGACAACCAGGCTACCTGCACAAGGGAGGTACCTTTAGGAGCTCCGAGATACCTTACCTCTGCTCAATCTAAGGGAAGTTGCTCTAATGTCTAACCAAAGATGTTTTCTGGCCTCTTCTGGCTGAAAAACTTACAGGAAGAGCACAATGGCTTTTTTTTCTTTCCTATTAGGTGCCCAGATATAGTACATAAAGCCTTTTAATAGACGAACAGTGATGTGGAAGGAAATGTTTCCCCAAAGTGAAAATACCCTCAACCTCACCACAGCTGCACTTTACCATACCACTAGAATAGAAAGATCCCTTCAAAATATACTTGAACTGACCAGGTGTAGTGGCTCATGCCTGTAATCCCAGCACTTTGGGAGGCCAAGGAGGATGGATGACTTGAGTCCAGGAGTTTGAGACCAGCCTGGTCAACATGGTGAAACCCTATCTCTACTAAAAATATAAAAATTAGCCGAGTGTGGTGGCACATGCCTGTAGTCCCAGCTACTTGGGAGGCTGAGGTGGGAGAATCACTTGAACCCAGGAGGCGGAGGTTGCAGTGAGCTCACACCACTGCACTCCAGCCTGAGTGACAGAAAGAGACTCCATCTCAAAAAAAAAAAAAAAAATGCCCTGAGAAGCATTTTTCTGCCCTGAGCTAAAAAAAAAAAAATGCAGGACAACCAAACCAAACAGCCTGCAAAGTGTTTAGAACAATTCTTCAACAATTTCTCTTAGGTTACATCTGAGGCAGACAGAGTCTGGGGGTCAAGAAATTCTGACTCTCATTGTGCCTTCCATTTTTTAAAAGTGCATGGCCTGACCCTTCAGCACCTATGACCATGTGTTTAGCTTCAGAAGTTATTCAGGGTTGGATTAGTTTCAAAAGAGTGTTTCATGGAATACTACTCAGGCATCAAAAGGAATGAATTAAGGGCATTTGCAGCAATCTGGATGAGATTCAAGACTATCATTCTAAGTGAAGTAACTCAGGAATGGAAAACCAAACATCGTATGTTCTCAAGCTAAGCTATGGGGCTGCAAAGGCATAAGAATGATACAATGGACTTTGGGGACTTGGGGGGGATGGGTGGGAGGGGGGTGAGGAGCAAAAGACTACAAGTATGGTACAGTGTATACTGCTCAGGTGATGGACGCACCAAAATCTCACAAATCACCACTAAAGAACTTATGTAATAAAATACCACCTGTACCCTAATAACTTATGGAAAAATTTTAAAATACAATAAATAAATAAATAGTATTTCAGTGTTTCTTGGCAGAATATGGGTGCAAACTTAAATAAACTAAATAGAGCATTGTTTTGCACAATTCCAGGGGGCGTCATTCACAATATATACTCAAGGGTGAATGTCGCCACAATTGGTAGAGTACAATGTCAATGGTGCCCCTGAGGCCGTGCAGCTGAATAGCCCTTTATTGATAGTTATCAAAGATAAAAATAAAAGCTTAAAGAGCTGGGTTGAAGGGTCACAGAAGGATGTAGGAGGAAGGGGACAGGAAGAAAAAAAAGGAGAGGGAGAGGGAGAGAGAGACAGACAGAGAATGAATCACAGACCAAATTATGAGTCAGAGTGTCCATGATGGTTCACTAGATATAGCTTTAAAAGCCATGTGTGCCTGTGTGGGTGTGTATGTTTGGGTTCATTTACCTTTTACCTACATGGCCCTTGTAAGTTTTTGTTTTTGTTTTTAATTTAGACCCTTTGGATATTTTTGGTCTAGAAAAGATAATAGGTAATGACCAGATTTTAAAAAGTCACAGGGAGTTGGTGGAGATACCCCAGGCAGAGAAAGCAATAAGCACATGGCCACAGGAAAGCACCTGGAAGCCTGGGTGCCTTCTGCTAAGCTCCCTCTGTAAACAGACACTGGGTGAGGATTGATGTAAGGTCATCTCAAATGTGAGAACAAGATGAGAGACGATAGCTTAATCCTGGGAATCAGGCAGTTAAGGGAATAGCTTTCATACTGACACAGCTCAGCAAACTCTGGATGAAGGGGAGAGCTGGCCTGTGGTCCTGGAAGGAGGTTTTACATCTGCTGGGATTCCTCTGAATATATCGCAGCAAGGACGAGTGTCAAGTAACCACCCCATGTCCAGGAGGCCATCAGAAGCCCTCTTTGCATGGTGACAGGCAAGACTCAAGTTGTAAAATCAAAAGGGAAGCTTTGACAACATCTTCTGGCAACTGCATTGCTCCTCAGATCCCTCCCACTTCCCCTTGTACTGATGCTTAGTGAAAAAGCCATTGTGAATTCCTAAGGAGTTGTGAGTCTCCAGCAAGTAGTCCCTGCCGTCAATCAGGCAGAACACTGATCGAACCATCACAGGCTGGTGGTCTTGTGCCTTATTCCATTGTCTGTTGTTTGTCCTGAAATTATAAACCAGGGGTGCTTTGGAAATTGTTGGCGTGCCCTGGAAAAAGCTTCTCTCCCTGCTAATGCATTTTTCTATATCCACAATGTCAGGTCCATAAGAGCAATCCCTCCCATTCCATTTAGTCATTAAGCACAATAGGTAATAACAGGGATGGCAGGGTGGAGTTTGCATTCTTGGAAAAAAACATATTGAACCGGTTTATCTCAGAACTGAAAACTGACTCCTGAACCCACTGCCATGCACAATACTTTGCTTCTGTTTTCTCATGTAGGGTAGCTGCCTGGGTGCTGACAGACAGCAGGAAGGCACAGTGGCTAAGAAAGTGGCTCCTGAATCTAATAGAGCCAAACTCACTGAAGCAGAGAGTATAAGAATAGTTGCCAGGGGCAGGGCGGGGGGAGGGATGGAGTGGAATGGGGACATGTTTGTCAAGGGTACAAATTTTCACTTATGCAAGATGAATAAGTTCTGGAGCTCTAATGTACAGCATGTGCCTATAGTAACAATACTCTACTGTATACTTGACCTTTGCTTAGCAGGTAGATCCTAAGTGCTCTTATCACCGAAAAACAAAAAAGAGGTAACAGTGAGAGATGGATACATTAATTATCTTGATTGCAGTGATCATTTCACAATTTATACATATATGAAATCATCAAGTGATGTATCTTAAATATCAACAAATGTATTTTAAAAAGGCGATGACTCCAGGATTCAGACAGACCAGAGTCCGAGTCCCGGCACTGCCACCTTCTCATAGTGTGACTTTAGGCAAGTGGCTTCAATCTGAGAGCATATCTTTGAAATGATAGTACCTCTCTGTAGGACTCTTGTAGGAATTAAATGATGTCACCACGTGAGGCTTCGGGGACCTCTCTGACACACAGAGAGTGATCTAGAAACAATAACTATCAAAAGCGTGATTTTCCAAGCCTGAGCCTTCCCCAAGGTTTTTGCCCTCAAAGATATTTAGCTTCTTCTACACCCCTCCAAGTCATCATTTGATTCTAAGTATGATGGGGTAGACAAGAACGGGGAACAGGGAGGGGAGGGGAACAGGAAGAGGTACATTAGGTTCCTTAGCAAGGCAGACTTGGCAATATTCTCTTTCCAATGAGGTTCAGAACTCCTAATAGCAGTTGCCTAGAAACCAGAGCTGTGGTGGGCTTCTGCTGCCTTCCAGAAATCACCCTAATTGGGATGCATATAGAACTGTTTGTTGACACTTGGCAGGTTTTGTCCCTCTTCTTCCAGAAGAAATGCAGTCCTCTTACACAAACGCTGACTCACATTAATTAAAGAGAAGCCCTGGGCCAAGGCACCCTTCAACCACATAGAAGTCACGTGGTGGGGGATTGCAGCCTGGTCAGCATCCTCTAATCCACTGGCCATTTTAGGTTGCTGTCACTGTGTTCCCAAAGAATGGGGTGACTTTTTGGGGACAGGCAGGATGCTGCATGGCCAGAGGGTCCGTGTGTGTGTATGTGTATGTGTATGTGTATGTGTATGTGTACGTGAACAGGTCAGAAAAGCTTGCCAAGTCCATGAGATTCTGCCATCAATCAAAGCACAACATGTGCACACTTGTGTAACCTGATATTAAATGCTAGATCTGCCTTCCCTTTGCGGGTTTTAAACACCACTCCTAGTCATGTGGCATAAGTTAGGTCAGAGACCGCATTACAAATGAAATAAATAACTTTCCCAAGAGGCATGTAGGGAGCTTGTTTCATTTGATCACTTCTTCCAGTACACAGCTGTATTCTAGTTCCCAGCTGGAAAAAATATATATTTCAAAGGCATCCCATTTATTTCTATGCTGTTTGGATCATTCAGCTTCTGAACATACGGTTCTATAACCTGCTCCATCCAAAGAGAATGCCAATGCACCACATCAGTGTAAGAAGGCACCATTATTACATGCCAAAAAAGCAGGCGTGTATTTAATTAGGATTAAATTCAAGAGTTTCAAATGGTTTGGTTATTCGTGCAATAAACATTTTTTAAGTACTCTCTATGTGCTAGTCACTGTGCCAGGTTCTGAGGACACAGGAAAGATTGAGAAACTGCCCTGCATTCAAGGAGCTCAGTCTAGTGGTGGGTGTGGGAGAGGAGAGTGCACGGCCAGACAGGTCAATCAGCAGGTTCATCGGAGCACAGACCAGGGGTGCATAACCAGGAAAATCAGAAGTAACTTCCAGTAGGGGGTGGTTGGGGGTGGGTAGAGCTCATACCTAATCAAGTTCTAAAGGATGAGTTGTGAAAAACTAAAAATAGATCTACCATTCAATCCAGCAATCCCACTACTGGGTATACACCCAAAGAAAAAGAAATCATTATTTTAAAAAGAAACCTGCACTCGTATGTTTTTTGCAGCGCTATTCCCAATAGCAAAGTCAAGGACTCAACCTAGTGTCGATCAACAGGTGATTGGACAAAATGTGGTATACTACTCAGCAGTAAAAAAGAATGGAATTGGCCAGACGCAGTGGCTCACGCCTGTAATCCCAGCACTTTGGGTGGCCAAGGCGGGCGGATCACAAGGTCAAGAGATCAAGACCATCCTGGCCAACATGGTGAACGCTGTCTCTACTAAAAGTACAAAAAATTAGCTGGACGTGGTGGTGTGTGCCTGTAGTCCCAGCTACTTGGGAGGCTGAGGCAGGAGAATCGCTTGAACCTGGGAGGTAGAGGTTGCAGTGAGCTGAGATTGTGCCACTGCACTCCAGCCTGGTGACACAGCAAGACTCTGTCTCAAAAAAAAAAAAAAAAAAAAAAAAGAATGGAATCATGTCTTTTGCAGCAACATGAATGGAACTGGAGGCTATTATCCTAAGTGAAATAACTCAGAAACGTAAAGTAAAATATTGCATGTTCTTATATATATTAAGCTAAATAATGTGCACACATGTATGTAGAGAGCAGAATAATGGACACTGGAGACCAGAAAGGTTGGGGGGGTGGGGGGAGAGGGCGAGGGATGAGAAATTACTTAATACGTACAATGTACATTATTCAGTGATGGCTACACTAAAAGCCCAACTTCGTGGATATATATGCAATACATCCATGTAACAAAATGACACTTATACCCCCTAAATCCATAAAAATAAAATTTTTATCAATTTTTAAAAATAAAGGATGAGTAGAAGTTTGCCAGGTGGAGAAGAGCAGAGCGTTCTAGGCAGGACAAGCAAAGGCACTGAGATGAAGAAGAGCGTGGCTGTGCAGCGGAATCTTTGGTATTGCTGGAGCGTCAAGTGGCAAGGAGGGGGTTAAAGAGATGAGGCAAGTCCAGCTGTCACAGAGCCCGGCAGGCTGCACTGTGGAGCCTGGAGAAGAGGTGTGTACTATACAGGGAAGCATCATGAGGAGAAAGAAGTCGGAGGCAGGGAGACCAACTAAGAGGGAGTGGCCCTTATGCAAGGGAAAGATGATGACAGTTTGATTTTTGAGCATGGCAACCTGAATTGAAAACTTTTGGTACTCAGCCCCGTGGGGGGGCAGAGTCCTGAGACAAAGCAAGGTCCAGGCAACATGAAGGGAGGGGAACCACTGAAGGACTTCAGATAGGGACGCGTTTTTTCACAAGATGTGCATCTGTACCTTTAGGAAGATAATTGGTGCAAAGTGCAAGAGCAAAAAAACATTTTGGTCATTACGTTGCCAAACGTTTTGAATTCCAAAGCCCCAGCCTAACGTATCATGCTGTTCAGTTCCTTGAGTGGTGTGTAAGGTGATGGGGGTTTAGAGCAAAGTGCCTTGGACTGGGAATCCAGAGACCCCCACCCAGCCCCACCCCGACCCCTGCACCATTATTGTCCTAGGTCTGCTTGTGATTTGTCATGTGATATGTCTCCTCTCTGGGTCAGTTTTCCCATCTTCAAAATGGGGGCTTGGACTTCCCCCGGGGTCCTTTCCACTCCAAAATTCTCAGTCTAGCTTCTGACTCAGGTCAGAGCAATAATCCCTAATGCTAAGCCATGGACACCAGGAGTGGAAGGCTCTGGCCTTCAAATGCCATCTAGAATGTAGATTCTTTGAAGGCAAAGTCCAAATCTTATCAATTTTTTTGTATCTTTCCTCAGCATGGCACAGCACCTTGTACACAGTCAGTGTCCAATAAAGATATCAGGAAGGAAGGAATTAAATGAATTGCATTCAAAATTAGGCAGAACACATGGAAATGGGATTGGCAAGCAGTGAAGAGATTTAGATTAGATAAATACTTACTGGCAGTAAATTTGTGAATCATGAGAAATGTTGCCTGAAGATGTTGGTCCCTAAGTTTAGAGACGGATAAGAATAGAACCGGCCTCCACCAAGAGATCAAATTACCAACATAATCTTTTCTTCTTCACTGAATCAACTAGTCATTTGATCAAAAATAACATTAGGTCCCCACTATGTGCCAAAGGGATAAGGAGAGGGGTGGAAGAACGAGTATAATATGGTGTCTGCCTCAAGGAATTTAATTTCTAGAGATTCGTTTAGCCAAAACTCTGAAGCTGCTTTGCATAGAGATACAGCTTTTTTGCATCTTAGTCTCACTCATCACCTACTCATCTATGTGCATGTCCTACACTGATGAGAGGGCTTGCTTTTCTAACTGTGGCCCTGACAATTAGCAATAAGGGATTAGGTGAAAAGAACCAGTCCTCCCTCTTTATAAAGCAGTTTTGAATATCCAATTTAAAATTGTACTTTCTCTTTGCAGGGCATGTTTTAAGACCTTCCAAACTGCTTTTGCATCTATTTTCTACTCTTTCGCCTATCACAACAACTCAGATAAGACAATAAAGAATGGCTTAGAGAGACAGGCTCAGGCCCAAGAACCAGTCCAGACTCCACTCCGCCCCAGGCTGGGTACCCTTGTGTCCATCAGGTCACTAAACCTCTTGGCATTTCAGTTTCTCCACAATGAAATGAGGCAAATAACACTGCTGATGGTTGCCTTGGAGGATTGTTTTCAGAAGTTAAATAAATCAGTAGCTGCCAAAGCTTTCTCACAGTTACTAGCACACAGTAATGGGTCATATTCTAGTTGCGATGATGGTGATGGAAATGGCGATGGTGGTGGTCACGGTGGAGATAGTAGAGGTAATAATAGTCACTCATTCCTAGATAACACAACAGAGTGGTTCGTGAATCTGCCTAAATCCCACAGCAATTTGTTAGTAGAGTTAGAATTAGAACTTGGCTTTTTAACTGACATTAATGTATATCCCACATTGGCCTAAACCCTTAGATTTGGTTATAATTTACTGTTATCAGCAATGTCTTCCTGTGAAACATTTTGTGAGTTCATAGGCTATGATATGGGGTCTTCAGGTTCTTCTTTTCATTTCTTTGTCCTCCCTTTCCCTCCTCCTTTTTTTCCTCTGTGGTCATTTTCCTTAGTGAAGATCTGAGATAGAGATTAAATCAAAGAAGAATTAAGAAAAGAAAACCATTTAAAATAATTAGAAGCTTTCTGGGTGTCATTTCTTATGCAGCAGAGCTGAGGTTAATTCCTGGACTGCTTAGCTTAATAAATTTCATTACTTACATGATAACCAAGCATTTGTCCTACCACCACTGGGCACAGCGGACTCACAGACCTTCATGAATTACTTCTTAATGCAATTGACCAAATCCCAGAATAATTGTGATCGAATTAGACTCTTCTTGCCGTAACCCCCAGAGAAGAGGCTCCTCCTAGTCTCACCACTTGAACTAAGTGCCACTTCCCAGAAGCCTATGGGGTTTATAGCCAAACCATCATCCTGGTTGTGTGCAAAGTGAGCAAGTTTTACCAGAAGGCATTCATGGTGACAACAACAATGAAGAAGAAAAAAGAATAAGAAAAAGGAGAGAGAGGAGAGGAGGAAAGGGAGGAGGAGAAGAAGGAGGAAGAGAAGAAGGAGAAGAGAAGAAGGATAAGAAGAGGAAGAAGAATGAGGAGGAGGAGGGGGAGGAGGAGGGGGAGGAGGAGGGGGAGGAGGAGGGGAGGAGGAGGAGGGGGAGGAGGAGGAGGCAACGACAATGATTTGATGATTGTTACCATGATGATGATGATGATGAAAAAGAAGAAGAAAAAAATGATTATTGTTACCATGTATTGAACAGCTCCAATGCGCTAGGCACCACACTAATTGCCTCTCATATATGATTTTCAACCATGTCCCAGGATGGGTATTAATGATCCAAATTTTAAAAGTGAGGAAAGGGCATCTGAAAGAGGTAAAATGACTCATAGACATTGAGTGACAAGGAAATGATGGCCAGTTAAATCTAGAACAGACCATTTCCAAAACCAGTATATTTTTCTCATGTAATACTTTGGAATCAGCCTGCCTGTGTTTAAATTCCAGTGACACCTATTACTGACCCTATGGTCAGACTATTTGACTTCTTTGAACCTTAGTTTCCTTTTCGGCAAAATGGGGGATAATAGTATTTACTTCATAGGATGTTGTGAGAGTTTGATGAGATAATGCATATAAAGGGCTTATCTCAGTGCCTCACTCAAGCCATCACTGCAGAGAGAAACCTCCTGTTTCTCTCTAACTACAACCACTCCCTACTGTCCCAGCCCTCATTTATTACAGTCTCAGATTCACCTGTTATCTGTTTACCAGCTGCCCTGGGCACCCTCAGCGGAGACTCTCCCAGGACAAATTCTCCTGACAGAGTTTCATGCTTCTAAGTTTCCTGCCACTATCCAATTATCTAAACCAATCTCTCTCAATATCTTTTCTAGTCCATGGCCATTGATTTAGCCAAGGACAAAAGCATTTTAAATGTGTGAATTGTGACAGTTTGGTCAAGAAAAAGAAAGAAGCAGAGAAAGAGACATTGTTTCTTGGGACTTTATTGTGCTGCATGGTGGCAGAGCCCTGAAATCACTATGGCTTAAACAAGATAAAGAATTACCTCCCTCATGTAAAAAGGGTTTACATTTGGATGAAGGTGATCTAGTACTGGTATGGCAGCTTCCTGGTCATGCAGTACCTGGGTTCCTTCCAAGGTTTTATCCACTGTCCTCTGTATTTGTTCCCATCTGCCAGAAGTCCTCATGCTCAGAAAATGGCTGCTGGAGCAGCAACCATTACAGCCAGGTTTCAGGCAACAGAAAGGAACTGAAGAAGGGGCTAACAAACATATGTTACCCAGCTTGCCAATTTCCTTTAAGTAATTTTCCCAGAAGCCTCTCCCAATGACTTCCACTTGCACCTCACTGGCCTGTCCTATCTGGAAAGGCAACTGGGAAATATAGTTTTTGTTAGTGGTGGTGGTTGTTTGGTTTTGCTTTGCTTTGTTGGTTTTTAATCTAGGCATGTTGAAGCACAAGACAATGTGGTCTATTACTGAAGAAGCTAGGAATAGTTGGTATCTGATACACAACTGGCACCTTCTGTCGTTGGGAGCAGGAGAGGGAAGGAAGGAAGGAAAACCAAGGGCTGATGACCTTCTACATGCTAGACTCTGTCTTCAAGGAGCCCACAGACTAGCAGGAAAGGCAGACAAGACAATCAGCAATCACCATGCAGTGTGCTAAGTGCAATAACGGGAAGTACATAGGCACAAGGAGCTGTGGGTGCATTTGACTGAGCCCGGAACGGAGAAGACGGAAGGGGAGAGGTATTGAATGACCAACATTTGATAGTTTTACCCAAACCTTGAAGGCCAAATAGAAATCAAGCCAAATGAAGACAGTGTAGAAGATGCTGCAGAGAGAAGAAAAGCATTTGCAGGATGGGCACAGTGGTTCATGCTTGTAACCCTAAATCTTTGGGAGGCCAAGGAAGAAGGATCACTGCAGCTCAGGAGTTTGAGGCTGCAGTGAGCTATGATGGCACCACTGCACTCCAGTATGGACAACAGGGTAAGACCCTGTCTCTGAAAAAAAAGGAAGAAAGAGAGAAGAGGAGAGGAGAGGAGGAGGAGAGGAGGGGAGGAGAGGGAAGGGGAGGGGAGGAGAGGAGGGAAGCATGTGCAATTTCAGGGGGTAGAGAAATTCAAAGGAATGCCAGGGCGGATGGTTAGAGATAAATCCCAGATCTTACAGGACATTTCTAGGAGGAGAAGGAAGGACTCTGGACTTCACCCTGAGAACAGTAGAGCCATTAGAGGATTTTGAGCATTAAGATGGGAATGATGAGATTTGCCTTTTTCAAAAAAGCCCTGGGCAGCCAAGTGGACAACAGGAAGGAAAAGATCTGGTGGGAAACTACCTAAAGTAAACGATGGTTTCTGGCTAGGGCAGCAGCAACAAGAAGAGAGTAAACTAATATTCAGAAAATAGAGTTGATATCACGTCATGATCAATTAACTGGATACAAAAGGGGTCAAAAGGCACAAGTGTTACAGGACCCCAACACTTACCAGGAGTTTCCACACTGTAGTCCCTTCATGGTCACCAGAAAGATGTTACAGGAAAGGGATCCCGATCCAGACCCCAAGAGAGGGCTCTTGGATCTCGCACAAGAAAGAATTCAAGGCGAGTCCGTAGCGTAAAGTGCAAGCAAGTTTATTAGCAATGGAATAAAACTAAAGCGTCAAGGGCTGCCGGTTGCCCATTTTGTTGATGATATGCTAAACAACGAGTGGATTATTCATGCCTCCCCTTTTTAGACCATGTAGCGTAACTTCCTGACATTGTCATGGCATCTGTAAACTGTCACGGCATTGATGGGAGTGTAGCAGCGAGCACGACCAGAGATCACTTTCGTTGCCATCTTGGTTTTGGTGGGATTTAGCCGACTCCTTTACTGCAACCTGTTTTATCAGCAAGGTGTTTATGACCTGTATTTTGTGCCTACTTCCTATCTCATCCTGTGACTTAGAATGCTTTAACCATCTTGGAATGCAGCGCAGTAGGTCTCAGCATCATTTTACCTAGCCCCATTCAAGATGGAGTTGCTCTGGTTTATACACCTCTGACCCAAGCAATCTCTCTGTTCTACAGTTGGAACAAACTGGTTTTTGCCACCCTAGAGTGATTTCTGGACAGCACACTTACGCTTGGCCAAAGAAACACTCTAGGTTCTTCCAAATCAAATGGAAGTCTGCTAGGTGCATGTGTGCCCTTTGCCCAGACCCAAGAATTTTGCAAAAGTGCCAGAGAGAATAAAACTGAAGCAACTAAAGGAACTTCTCGTCCCTTGAGAGTCACATTTTCTGGGCCATTAGAAAGTCCCAGTAGCATCTTCTTCCATCTGATTTATGATAAAAAGGAATCCATTAACGGGTCTTTCTCTTTGGGCTGAGTCATTCAGAAAGGAGAGAAATCCATCTGAAACCTTTAATCTGAGAGGTGAGATCCTGACTCAGCAAATTTCCCATTGTTGGGCATTACAATTAGCAAATGACCCAGGGATGGTAAGGAGATATTGGGTTGTGATTTAATAAGAATGTGGTTGCAATAAGCACTCAGAATATGTTTGCAATCAATTTGCTGTATACACAATATGCTACCAGGGCAATCTTTTGTGTATGTAGTTGACCTTTATCTCTGGCAATCTTGTCCTATAAAGAAGAGTGAAATCCTCCATTGCAAATCATTAGCACTCAGGAAATAGCTTTAATTTGCATGCTGACAAAGATATTAACTTGGTGGGGGGGCGGGGAGAATAATACAACACGTCCTTTTGTCTGAAAGGCAGTTCAAAATCTGTGTTGTGACTACAGTTGACTGAAGTTCAATTACTGTAATAAATGTATTCCAAATTTCATCTCAATTGCATTTGCATTTTAATGAATGATTCTCACCTTCTTGTCAGTTTGGCAGCCAGGCTAGATTTATTAAGTTATTGTATAAACAGGGCATTCTAATGCAGGAATTTAAATGCAAAATATTTGCTTGGTGCTTTTGAACTGGGGCTTCATTATTAATTTGCCACTATGGGTTGCCTGAACATTGAAGAACTTAAGGATGGTGTTTCAGATTCCTTCATTCCATCATTTTTGCCCTTTCCTCCTCCGAAATCAATACTTCTGGGTGGGCTGACAGAGCAAGGCCTGAGCCAGCCAGATGAAGTGGGCTCCCCAAGCCTCCAGCCTCAACCAACTGGGAATAAACTGATTTATTTGCTATATTATTTGAAAACAGTAAAATTTGTTAAGTGAAAATTTCCCATGTAGGCAATTCCCTTCCACAAGAGCAGGACATCCCTGAAATCGGATTGCGAGAGTGTTTGTTCATCTTAATGTCATTCTGCCTTTCCTGTCAAAGCACTCCTGGCTTTATAGCCCCATATTTCTTGTAGGCAGAGACGGAAAATGTAAGTGAAAACCAGCTGGATGTAGAGCCATAATACCATTAAAAGTTGTTTTTTTTTTTTAAGTACATCTGGGCTGTTAGTTTTTAACACAGTGATTTGTGGTAGTTAATCCCATGTCCCCCATAATAGAAAGGTTGAACGTGAGTTTCCCTTGCCGCCTCCCAGATCTTTAGTACTCTGCAGCTTCTTGTGAAGATCCTGAGAAGAGGGCCGGGAAAATCTGTTTTAGGTGATGTTCAGTCCTACTTTCCTTTAGGGCCCTTGGGAGGGAGGCCGACTCAGGTAATGGGAGACTTATTCAGGCAGAGTACCCTCAAGATAAGAATGTCCAATAGAGAGATTTTTTTTTTTTTTTTTTTTTTTTGAGACAGAGTCTTACTCTGTCGCCTAGGCTGGAGTGCAATGGTGCAATCTCGGCCCACTACAACCTCCGCCTCCTGGGCTCAAGCAAGTCTCTTGCCTCAGCCTGCTGAGTATCTAGAATTACATGTGCCCACCATCACGCCTGGCTAATTTTTTGTATTTTTAGTAGAGACAGGGTTTCACCACGTTGGTCAGGCTGGTCTCAAACTCCTGGCCTCAGGTGATCCACCCACCTCGGCTTCCCAAAGTGCTGGGATTACTAGCATGAGCCACCATGCCTGCCGAGAGAGCTTAAAGAACTTCTGAGATTAATTGATTGCTAGCATGTGGCAAAGTTTTTGTTCAGACTTGCAGGAAGGGGACCAGCCTTCTAGTAAAGCCAATTGGAAGATTTTTTTTCTAGAGAGAGTTTCTTTCAATAGTGAGGAAAAGGTATCTAGACCAGTGCATCTCAAACTTCAGTGTGTATATGAATCACACAAGGATCCTGTTACAACGCGGATGCAGGTTCAAGAGGTCTGGGGTGAGGCCCGAGATTCTACAATTCTAACCCAAACTGTCTTTGAAAAAATTATGACAGTGAGAAAAACCTGACATAGGAAAATTATGACAATAAAAGAAATCTGACCTAGCTGATTCCATCTTGCTTCTAACCTCCAACTTGTCATTGTTCATTCCTGGGCATAGATCCAGATAACCATAGCAGGAATTCAGTTTAACTCTAAAACGAAGATGACTTGGAAAACTAGCAAATTAGCCGCATGATTAGAAATGATGGCTGGGTGCCGTGGCTCATGCCTGTAATCCCAACACTTTGGAAGGCCAAGGAGGGCAGATCATGAGGTCAGGAGATCGAGAACACCCTGGCTAACACTGTGAAACCCTGTCTCTACTAAAAATACAAAAAATTAGCCAGATGTGGTGGCATGCACCTGTAGTCCCAGCTACCCAGGAGGCTGAGGCAGGACAATCACTTGAACCCAGGAGGCAGGGGTTGCAGTGAGACAAGATCACGCCACTGCATTCCAGTCTGGGTGTCAGGGTGAGACTCCATCTCAAAAAAAAAAAAGAGAAATTATGGCTCTGGAGTCATGCAGCCAGAGGCCACAAGATTTCTAACCTCCCCAATTGCTCCTATAGATAACAACTCTATTATAAAACCTAAGACTGGTGTTCAAAGCATTTTACAGACTGCATTCTCATGGCCCTGCTTGCGCTGCCCAGACCAGTAAACTGGTTCATCTGGTCTTGCGGCCCCCAACCAGGAATTGACTCAGTTCAAGAAGACAAATTTCAACTCCCTATGGTTTCATCCTGGACCCAATCAATTAGCATTCCCCATTCTCTAGCCCCTGCTCAACAAGCTGTCCTTAAAAAATCCTAGCCTCTGAATTTTCAGGGAGGCTGATTTGAGTAATAATAAACTATTGTCCTTCCATTTAGCTTACTCTGCATTTATACAACTTTTTCTCTAGTGCAAAATGCTATCTCAGTAAAGTGGCTTTATCTGTGCGGCAGGTAAGAGGAACCCATCAGGCAATTACATAACAAGCTCTCAGGTGATGCTGATGCTACTGGACCACACTTTGACTAGTGAGGAACTAGATAGCATCACCTGAGGTAGGAGTGGTTAGTTAAAAGTTAATGGCCTTGTTGTAAGTCTGTCAGGCCGGCACTATGGGTAAAACCAGTGCTCCAGAAAAGACTCATAATCTCACAGAGAATATCAGAAAATTGCTCAGATATTTTAATCAGATTTGCTAGATGCTTCTCAGAAGGAGCTGTTAATTACATCATGCTCCAGGTCCTACTCCAGGCCATCTTTCTCAGGTCTGAGGCAACTTCTTTCTTAATGCCGTATTTTATTATGTCTAAGAAGCACATTTTTTGTACATTTTATCGTCTCTGAACTTGGAATGCAGTGTAAAATCATATCTTAATTTAATTGACATGTGTTTTTGTGTTTTCTTCTTTGTTGTTCATAAAATATTGGTGCATTTTATAATGGATGATGTATCAGTCAACTATTTTCATCATGACACTGTATAACAAGCTGCCCTCAAACTCAGTGACTTTCAATACATATTTCTTTCTTGCTCCAGCCTTGGCTGAGCTAGGCTAGAATTGCTGGGTTCAGAAAGGTGTCTTCCATGTCTTTTTTACTCTTCTGGGTCCAGTGAGATCGTGGATTTTGTTCACATGGACCCAACTGAGAAAGCTCATTTTATGTGTCCATTCAATTTGTATCTGCAAATATCCCATCAACCAAAGGAGACGCATGTCTAAGTCCCAATTTTGGACACTGGGAAAATACATCCCAACCCTGAATGTGGGGGGAGAGAGGAAGAGCGTATTTGCTCAATAATAAATCTAATCTGCCACAGATGGTGCTTTGGATTGGGTAAAACATGTTCTAAAGGGGAAAAAGGTAAGCCACTAATTTGTATTCTACAGGCCTAGAGATGAAATCTGCAAAACAAACAGCCCAGAGGTACATAAACTCAAAGCCTTAAAGCTGCCTACTCAACATATCTATGCTTGGAGCATGCATAGATATGTTCAGACAGAAATTCCGGAATCAGCCCTACTGGCTTCCAATCTCTGCTTGGCCACATTCCAGCCGTTATGACCTTCATCATTTACTTAACCTTTTCCCTGTTTTCTCATCTTTAAACCATTCCAACCTCTCAAGACTGCTAAGCAAGTTGGCGATCGTAACAACAGCTTCCCATTATGGACCCCTATGTACTAGGCACTACAATAAACTCATTATCTTTACCCTCTCATTTAATCCTCCTAATAGCCCTTTGAGGGAGGAGGAACTAGTATTTTCCCCATTTGAAGATGAAGAGGTTGTGATTCAGAGAGGTTTAAAACTACCCTAAGGGAGTGAGAAAGTAAGGAGTCCATCCAGAGGCAGTCCCCTCTAACACCTTCCCATCGCCCACGTGCTCCTCAAGTCCACAGGTGCTTGGAAACGGAGCCTGGGCTTCCTTCCTTCCATCCCTCCGGTCTCTCGGCTGAGCCCTGCTGAGAATACTCCCACTGCTGCAGTAAGCATCCTTCCCCTCCTCAGCTCACACGCAGACTCCTGTACAGAGAGCATATGTCCCTTAATAATAATAACGCACCCTCTCCCACGCACTGGTTGGGAAGAAGTTGTATCGGGTAGAGAAAACTTTCCATTTTATAATCCGATGTTTACTCTGCTTGCCTGATGCAGTTAATTATTTTACTCCCCATCGTTCCTCGTGTGATGTTAGTCAGGGGGAGTTTTACATCGCGCAAAGCAGTGAGCAGGAGGCCCCGGGTGAGTGGATTTAAAGGCGAAAACTGCTCTTCCCTGCAAATAGCTCCCCTTCACACAAATAGCCTGGTAATCAGCAATAATGATGAAGAAAATGTAGGGAACATACAGGGAATTAAATGAGAATTTGCTAAAATATTAAGCGTTTTTAAATGGGCCTCCGTGGTATCAAGGGAGCACTTCCCAAGCTCGTTGAATGAACATCCCGCAGCCTGAAGTTCCCAGAATAGACTGGTGTGTCTGACATGAGGGCCCAGACCCTCCCCAACCACATTCATCTGTCACTCGGGCCTTTCCAGGAGATCTGGCAGTTGGACATCTGGCTGCCTTGCCTGAAGAGGGACTGAAATTCCACCAGAAAATTTGCTTGCTTGGTTTCTCAAATTGTCCAACAGTGACTGTGCTGTCTCTTTCTGTGGAGTTAGTTGGTAAGACAAGCATTTATCACTCTATTTGTATCTAGGGGTTTGCTACAGACTTGGCTTTTTACAGTATGCTCCCTGTACAGCTCCTTGAAAGAGTTTCTTCCTAGTTGCAACACCAGGAACAGCCCAGCCTCTCCTAAACAGCTTTTTAAAAATCTTACAGCCATTAGGAATCACATCAGGATTGTGTTTTCCTCTTTGTCTCGGTCACTAGGATGCTCAGGGCCAAATTTACGCACCAGATGAAGTGGCATGAGTTTTGTTACTTGTCTTACCTGATTTTGTTTTCCTTTTTTTTCTGCCTTCTGCCTTTCTTACTTTAAAATGTTTTTTTGTTTCTACTTCTTTTAGAATAAGGGCATGAATAAGTTGAAAAAAAATATCTTACCAACTTGTTAATTACTACAAAAACGTAAATGACTGAGATGCAGAGGTAAACACTGAGAATTTTTTTAGAGACAGGATTTCATTGTCACCCAGGCTGGAATGCAATGGCACAGTCATAGCTTACTGCATCCTCAAACTCCTGGGCTTAAGTGATCCTCCCGCCTCAGCCTCTTAAACAGCTAGGACCATTGGCATGTGCTACCATGCCTAACTAACTTTCTTTCTTTCTTTCTTTTTCTTTCTTTCTTTCTTTCCTTCTTTCTCTTTCTTCCCTTCTTTCCTTCTTTCTCTCTTTCTTTCTTTCTTTCCTTCTTTCTTTCTCAGAGTCTTGCTTTCTTGCCCAGGCTGATGTGCAGTGATGCAATCTCAGCTCTCTGCAACCTCTGTCTCCCAGGTTCAAGTGATTCTCCTGCCTCAACCTCCCAAGTAGCTGGGACTACAGGCACTTGCCACCATGCCCGGCTAATTTTTCTATTTTTAGTGGAGATGAGGTTTTGCCATGTTGGCCAGGCTGGTCTCGAACTCCTGACCTCAAGTGATCCACCCACCTCAGCCTCCCAAAGTGCTAGGATTACAGGCATGAGCCGCCATGCCTAGCCTCAGTGCCTGTTCTGTTCTCTGCTCCTACAGACCACAGTCTGTCTTGGGGACCCAGCAGGTCACTCTGACAGCTTTCCAGTGTATGAGAGAATCTGGACAGCAGCAGACCTCTGGCACCTACCAGTCAGTGATAAACCACTTAAGTTAGTCCTTGACCTAGTGGCTCATGGAATCTTCAAGGTCAAGGCCCGTGCTGGTGGGACTTCCCAATGGACAGGCTGACCAGCCACATTCAGAAACATCCTGACCCTCTACCAAGCAGTGCAGGGCACAGCCAGGATCTACAGTGAACTCACCACTTGGGTTCAGACCTCAGCTCTGCTCCTTTCCAGCTCTGTGACCTTGTCTTTCCTGACCTCAGTTTCCTCATCTGCAAATGGAAGTGATAATGATAGCACCCATAACATAGAGTCATTGTGAGGATAAATAAGTTGGCACACGTGCCCAAGAGTGGAGAGGTTGGGAAGGTGAGGCACAAAACTGCTGCTAAGAAGCACTAAGGTCTATCGTGGATGCAAAATCCCAACAGTGACTAGTTCACCTTAAAAAGGGCTTTTGTGTGAATACTTTGCAGCATCTCAAGTGTACACTTGAGAAGCCTCATTGAAGTGGCAAAGAGGGACCTCTACAGCTCTGTTCCCATGGCCCTGCACATGAAGATGTTAGACGGAGTTATTAGAAATAAGCTTCTTAATTCGAATGGTAAAGTCTACGGCCTCCTGGAGTAGGACCCTGGACTAAAGGAGTTGAGAAGCAAGTGCCCAGACCATCACTGTCACCTAGTTCTCCCTATCTTTCCAGTTTAGGACACAGCCTACCCTTCCTTCTTTCCTCCCTTCCCTTCTTTTTCCTCCCTCCCTTCCTTACTTCCTCTTTCCTTCCTTTCTTCCTTTTTCTTCCCTCCTTCTCTTTTTCCCTTTCTTCTTCCTTCCATCCTTCCTTCCTCCTTCCTTCCCTCCACTTTCCTCTTCCTCCCTTCCTCTTCCTTCTTTCTTTCCTTCCTTTTCCAGAGAAGAACATTTCTGTCAAACAAGTCTTAAGTAGAACACTGTAAACTAAAAATAAAATCCAATCCCCCTTTAACTGGCTGAGTGGACCCTCTGGCCAAGGGAACCCCAGAAAAACCTTAAAAACTGAGTTCTGGCCATGACAGGATGGGAGGTCAGTCACACCTCATTATACTTCATTCCTTTGGAATTTAGACACAACAGCTGACCAACATTAATGTTAAAACAGAGATCAGAAGACTGATGAAACTGACTCTTGGTAACAATAAGATACCAAATTATAAACAGGACCTAAAGCGACACTGGACAAGGATTAAGTCATGCAGAACTACAGGTCCTCCAACCCAATGTATTGTCTTGCTCTTGCAAGCCAACTCTGGCAAAACGTCTCATGATGATGTACAGAAACTGCAACCTACTGGATCCTGAAATGTGGGTGCTATGGATTCAATTGTGTCCCCGACAAGTTCATACATTGAAGTCCAACCCCTAAGAACTTCAGCTTTCCTTTCTGCTGACTCCAAGTATTTGAACAAAGTTCTTGCTCCTTTAACTAATTACAAATTAAATAAATCTCTGAACCCACCTATGACCTAGAAGCCTCAGCTTCAAGATATCCTGCCTTGTTTGGGCCAAACCAGTGTAAAACCTCTATGTATTGATGTATTGATGACTTTGCCTGTAACTTCCACTTCCCTAAAATGTATAAAACAGAGCTGCACTCTGACTGTCTCTGGGCCACTTCAGGCTTCTTGGGTTTGTGTTTTCCCCAGGCCAGGGCCGTTCATATTGGCATAAACCTCTTTGGAATATTTTACAGAGTTTGGTTTTATTTCCATCAACAACACCAATTTCTAAAACATGCAAAGCCAATATTCTGGTAGCACACAATGTATTATATGATCTCACATAACATTTTATTCAATGGAAACTAAACTTTTCTTAGTTTAAAAGTTTACTTGCTCAGAGACTTTGGACATGCTGTTCCTGCTACTGGAACACTCTTCCCCCTACACGTATCTGCATGGTTTACCCCTTACCTCCTTCACATTTTTCTGCAAACACCACATTCTGGGTGAGGGTTTCACTGATCATCTTTTCCTAAATGCACAAACACCCCTCATCCCTGTCAGTCACTCTTCCCACTTGCCTGCTGTACTCCTCCATAGCAGTTGGCATTTTGGGTACCGTTCACTTCTTTGTTTTGAATCTGTCTCTACCCTCTGGAATATGAGCTTACAAGGGCCAGAACTCTGCAGCTATTTTGTTTACTGCTGCATCCTCAACACATAGTGTTTGGTACATAATAAGCATTCACCAAATATTTGTTGAATGATTTCACTGAATGATTGATAATGATGCAGTTATTTAGGCAAACACACAATTTGGAAATTGGGATTAATCCATGTAATGAAGAATCTGACTCCATTCTTGACGTTTGACTACTATAGATTTCAAGCCCCAACACTCTATCCCAGCCCCCCCACACCATTCCCTTCTGCCATCTATCTGGGCAAGTTCATAAGAAAGCCCAGACGCACCCTCCTTTGATGCTGGTGGGAAGTTCAAATCATGCCCAAATGTGGAACCACTACCTTCCCCACTAACCACCATAAAACCTCAAGCCACTGGCCCTTTCTGCTCTCTTGGGCTGTTTTTGTTGTAGTTGTTTTGTTTTGTTTTTTTGTTGTTTTCTGTTTTTTGGGGTTTTTTTTTTTGAGATGGAGTCTTCCTCTGTCACCAGGCTGGAGTGCAGTGGTGCAGTCTCAGCTCACTGCAACCTCCACCTCCTGGGTTCAAGCAGTTCCCCTGCCTCAGCCTCCCAAGTGGCTGGGACTACAGGCACATGCCACCATGCCTGGCTAAGTTTTTGTATTTTAGTAGAGACGGGGTTTCATCATGTTGGCCAGATGGTCTCGATCTCCTGACCTCATGGTCCGCCTGCCTCAGCCTCCCAAAGCATTGGGATTACAGGCGTGAGCCACCACACCCGGCCTCTCTCAGGCTGTTTTAAGACCTGCTTGGGAGACTTCCCTGCTCTCCCTAGAAAATCTAATTATGTGAGTAATAACCCATTTCATATTTTCTTGGTCTGTGCATTGTACTGCGGTAGGAGGTAGGACTCAATGCCGGAGGTGGGCCTTGGACATCGAACCAAATTGAGGACTAGCTAAAACAGGGACAGGGCAGAAGCACCTTTCCATGAGATACACCCATTAGTGTGCCATGTCTGTTTACCATTGCCATGGCAACATTCTGGGAGTTACTGCCCCTTTCCACAGCAATGACACAATGACCCAAAAGTTACCACCTTCTCCCTAGAAATTTCTGCACAAACCACCCCTTATCCTACATGTAATTAAAAGTGGGTATACATATGACTGCAAAACTGCCCTGAGCTGCTGCTCTCAGCACACTGCCTATGGGATGGCCCTGCTTTGTGGGGAGCAGTCACAGAGCTGTAACCCTGCCTCTTCAGTAAAGCTTTTTTCTTCTCCCACCAGCTCACCCTTGAATTTTTTCCTGGGTGAAGCCAAGCACCCTCCCAGGCTAAGCCCCAATTTGGAGCATGCCTGCCCTGCATCAGTATCAGTCTTGACTTCTGAACCAAATTTTCAGTGAAGGGTCTGTTATAGACTGAATGTTTGTGTCCCCCCACCAAATTCATATGTTGAAATCCCAGCCCCCCTCCCAATATGATATTAGGAGGTGGGGCCTTGGGGGGGGGGTGATTAGCCTCCATCTTTATGAATGGGATTAGTGCCCCTATAGAAGAGACTCCAGAGAGCTCTCTTGCTCTCCTTCCTCCATGTGAGGTTTCAGTGAGAAGATGGCAGTTTCCAACCTGGAAGAGGGACCTCACCGGAACCCAAGTATCCTGGCACCCTCATCTTGGACTTCCAGCCTCCAGAACTGTGAGAAACAAATTTCTGTGGTTTAAGCCACCCAGTCTATGGTATTTTTGGAATAGCAGCCCAAGCAGACTGAAACGGAGTCCAGCCCATCTCTGTAAACTAGCACAACAGTGAAAGGCAGTTGTTGTCATATCAATCCCACTCCTGCGTTATCTCTGCATTTGCTTTGTTTGTGCTACACAGAGGAAAATCTTCATGTGTGAAGTTAAGAGGGTTGAAAATGGTAACTATTTTCCTTTTATCAAGTTCCCTTGCATCTTCAGGACCCTCACTGATTCAGAAGCTCAAAAGCAAAATTGAAGCACATTTTTGTTTTAAACATGAATTCTACCTCCTATTAACTGCCCACATTCTTAAACTTAAAAATTAAAGCCAGGAAAAAGCACCTGTAACTGACAATTAGGGGCTAAAAGTGATGTGGAATATGGCATTACTAAGTGATAATAGGTTGCCCATTCATTTGATTTTGCACAATTTTATACATAAGGAAATGGAGAGATTATTTTGCAATGACAAGAACATGAGCTGAGCAGATATGACTGATCCTTGCCTGCAACTGACTGTCTGGGATGGATATATGACATATGGCATAAACACTCAAAAAATCTTACATGAGCTGAGAAGCAGCGTTTAAATTTAGCAAAAGTTCAGTGGTGATCTTCCAGTGGAACATTCACAAAGAGCACAAATACTGCATGTTGTTGAATCTAAACCACCATCAGATCTAAGACATGCTACTAAAAGCAAAACAAACAAAAAAAATTAAACAATAAAAAGAATTGTTTTATTTCAAAATTTTCACATAACAAAACAAAAACACTGCCAATTAAAATAAAATGGTTCTTTCTTATTACTTAGAATTTTTTTTTTTTTTTTTTTTACATGAAGTTTCACTCTTGTTGCCCAGGCTGGGGTGCAATGGTGCAATCTCGGCTCACTGCAACCTCCACCTCCCAGGTTCAAGTGACTCTCCTGTTTCAGTCTCTCGAGTCACTGGGATTACAGGCATGCACCACCACACCCGGCTAATTTTGTATTTTTAGTAGAGACGGTGTTTCTCCATGTTAGTCAGGCTGGTCTCCAACTCCCGATCTCAGGTGGGCTAACTGCCTCAGCCTCCCAAAGTGCTGGGATTACAGGCATGAGCCATCATTCCGGCCAGAATTTTTATTTTGTAAAAATATTGTAGGCCAAGTGCAGTGGCTCATGCTTATAATCCCAGCACTTTGGGAGGCTGAGGCAAGAGGATAACTTGAGGCCAGCAGTTTGAGACCAGCTTGGCAACATAGTGAGACTTCATCTATATATTATTTCCTAATTTTAAGAAAAGCTCCTTTCACCTACTTAAATAATTTTTTAATATTCCATTTCTATTTTTATGTTCTGTTCAAACCAAAAGGAAAACACAGGTGAAATGTATTGGTTAAGGTATTTCTCTAACTTCTTCACATTCAAAGCCCACCTCTTCAGAATCACTCTTCCACTCAGAGTCAATGATGTCCTCTGCAACATTTCTTAAGAGGATGCTTCTCTATTGTCTCCAGGAATTCTTCCCAGCTGCAGACCCAAGTCTGAAAGTTTTTATAATGGCACTTTCTTGATTAAAAAAAGAATTTTTTTTGAGATGGAGTCTCACTCTGTCACTCAGGCTGGAGTACAGTTGGCTCACTGCAACCTCTGCGTCCCAGGTTCAAGTGATTCTCGTGCCTCAGCCTCCTGAGCATCTGGGATTACAAGTACCCGCCACCACCCTGGCTAATTTTTGTATTTTCAGTAGAGATGGGGTTTCACCATGTTGGCCAGGCTGGTCTCGAACTCCTGACCTCAAGTGATCTACCCACCTCCGCCTCCCAAAGTGCTGGGATTACAGGCATGAGCCACCGCACCAAGCCTACTTTCTTGATTTTATAAGAATATGTCAAAGAAAAAGACTTTTCAGACTTCAAACTCCTGGTCCAGTGATTTATTGCCTAGAGGGGGGCAATTGTGCAGTCAGGCTACCAGGAATACAACCAAATTGAAACCCATAGAGGCCATGACACCTGCAAAGCAACTGCCACGTGGTTGGCAGTGACTGTGAATGGCCAATGATTGTAAGACACAGTTTCACGTCAAGGACATTGAGATGTGAAAAAATGGGCATTGCAGAATTGGTAAACAAAGGCTGATGCAATAAAAACGTACAAAATGAATTGATCTGGTATACAACGGAAGGTTTTGTGCTGCGGGTGTTGTTAATAGCTTTAAAAGTTGTTAATGAAAACTCAGACATTTGCAGACTCCTGAAGCATTTTTAGGTACATTCCAAGCAATTCCCAAATCCAGGCTCACTTAAGAACCCAAGGCTCTGTGCCATCTGTTTCCTGCCTGCACCATCGCTTTAGCTCGAGCCACTCTTCTGTGCTCCAGTGTTGGTTTTTGTTTGTTTGTTTGTTTGTTTGTTTGGTTTTGAGACTGAGTCTCCCTCTGTCACCAGGCTGGAGTGCAGTGGCACAATCTCAGCTCACTGCAACCTCCGACTCCCTGGTTCAAACGATTCTTCTGCCTCAGCCTCCCGCATAGCTGGGACTACAGGTGCACGCCACCACGCCCAGCTAATTTTTGTATTTTTAGTAGAGATGGGGTTTCACCATGTTGACCAGGATGGTCTCGATCTCCTGACATTATGATCCACCCACCTTGGTCTCCCAAAATGATGGGATTACAGGTGTGAGCCACTGCGCCCGGCTTCTGCTCCAGTGTTTTAAAGATAGCTATAGCTCCCTAAAGAGCCATCATCAGACACACCTTTTTGCATTTACACCTGATATTCCATTCTCGGATATGCCATGTCCCACTTTGTCCTATTGGTGAATTCCTACTTAGCCCAAACACTACCTCCTCCAGAAAGCTTTCCAAGATTTTTCTGGGTTCCTATAGCCCTGTGGTACATTAGGTTGAGAGCGTCTGTTTGTGGGTGTCTTCCTCCATTACACTGTGAAATTCTTGGAGGCAAATGCTTTATCTTATTGCTTTGTGCAGTCCCAGTCCCCTGAACTGGTGCCTGGAATAGCAGGTTCTCAGCCAAGGTCAGTCAGAGGAATGAATGAATGAAACGTTATCACTTAGCTGCCACCTGTGTGATGTGATGTGAAAACTGCTGGAAAAATCTCCATCTCCCACCTCCCAGCATTTTCCCAATGGACATTTGTAAGAGTCCCCTACTGAAATGAAATGCCCTTAATAACACCTTAACTCATCTTAGCAAATAAGCAGGGATCAGCTAATCATATGAGTCTGGCCATGACAGCTGGCTGGTAATATTGCCATGCAGAACTGAGCACGAGAGAGAGACCAGAGGAGAGGAAGAGGCCACCCTCAAAGAGGAAAAGAAAATATTACTTCCTCCAGGAATGGTCTCCAGCCTCCCCCTAGTCTCAGTTAGGTGCCCCCTTCCCCAAAGCCCAGAGTCCCATTACTGTGTACTATTATTGATTTCATGTAGCGCTCTCTCTCTCTCTCTCTCTGGGACCCAATATCTTGTTCATCACTGTTTCCCCAACAGTCAGCACAATACCCAACACACGTTGGTTGCTTATTAGGAATTTGGAGAACAAATAACATTGAATTTGAGAACCAACATTTACATCTAGGAACAAAGTGGGCAGCCTGACAGAAAGAAACATGTGGACACCTCTGCATCACTCCTTCTGCACCACAGGGCTGCTAACTCCAACCCCAAGGTGAAGACTGGCAAAGCCCAGGGCTTTGCCCATCAGGGCTGAGAATGTCTTCACATGAAGCCAGCATCAAGACATCTGATTAGGAAATAGTGGTTGATCTGGCACAAAAAGAATCATGACATCCTAACATATGTTACTTGACACAGCAAGAACCCACACATTAGCACGTGAACTTCTGCAGCAGTCACACTCACAGATGTGAGCATTTAGGCAAATCAAAGAGAGGGCAGCCCTGGCCAGGACCTAGGCCCTTTATTGCCTGCTATGCCACTGATTTTTATAGAGGAGCCCCTCTTCGGTGCCAGGCACCTCGCTGCTGACCCCTTCCCATGGTATTCGATCCTGCGGGTTGTGAATGGTTTTGCCCACTCTATAGCACCTAGCAGAGTGCCTGGTGCAATGAGTGGGCACTCCATAAATATTTGTTGAGTGATGGGATGATGAAGGAAATGAGGCTGAGAGAGATTCAAGGACTTGACTGGGTCTTCAGTATGAGGTGGATCCAGAATTCAAACTCAGGTCTGGCTGAGTCTGGAAATCTAGAGGTGGGAAGGCTCCTGCCCTACAGGCGCAAGGGCGCGCTCGGAGATTACTGGCTCCAAGACAATAAGAGTCAACTCATCTTTCTTTAAAATTTGTGTCTCCCTCTTCTCCCTCCCTCCCTCTCCCCATCTTCCTCCCCGCCCCGACCTCCCCCTGACCCTCTCCTTCTCTATTTTTACCTGTTTCTTTCTCTTTCTCTTTCTTCTCTTTCTTTCTTTCTCCTTCTCTTTCCTTCTTCCTCTCTCTCTCCCTCCCTCCCTCCCTCTCTCCCTCTTCCTCTCTGCATGTCTCCAGCTTTTTGATCCAGTCCGTGAAGATAGGCCGTGGATATTTTGCTATTCTGAAGGAAGAGAGTGCAATGAAAAAGAAGCAACAGCAACTTCAGAAACTGAAAGAGGAAGAAAGAAATAAATTCCAGCCAGCCAAAAAGGTCTCAGAAATCCCCTATGGGGACACCTTATTGAGGTAAGTGAGTGCAGTAGCTGTGGCACTGAAGGTCTGGGGAACGACCACTGAGAGTGAACCCTGCCTGGTTAGGTCGAGCAAGGGCAGCTATCTCAGAGTAGGTGCCCCTTCTCAGCCTGGCATCTAACACCTTCTTTTTTTTTTTTTTTTTTGAGATGGAGTTTTGCTCTTGTTGCCCAGGCTGGAGTGCAGTGGCACAATCTCGGCTCATTGCAACCTCGTCTTCCCAGATTCAAGCGATTCTCCTACCTCAGCCTCCTGAGAGCTGGGATTACAGGTGCGCACCACCATGCCCAGCTAATTTTTTGTATTTTTAGTAGAGACGGGGTTTCATCATGTTAGCCAGGCTGGTCTCGAACTCCTGACCTCAGGTGATCCACCTGCCTCGGCCTCCCAAAGTGCTGGGATTACAGGCGTGAGCCACTGCGCCCGGCTACATCTAACACCTTCTTTAGTCTGGTTCAACCAACCTTGATAGCCCCGCTTTCTGATACTTGCTAGAATATCTTCCGCTTATCACTAACCACCCAACCCAAATGCCGTCCTCTCCCAATATTTCCTGGATTTCAGTTCAGCCACCTCCTGCACCCATGTGCACTTCAGGTCCCCATAATACGTGTTTACTTGCTAGTTTGTTTATTCCACATTAGTATCTCTGTTCCAGACCTTCAGCTGCAGCCCCAGGGCCTGGCTCATTGTCCACACAAAGCAGGTGCACAAAAAATGCCTCCTGTTTTTGTGAAGGACTTACCCCTGGTTGGAAAAGGACTATCAACAGACTGGTCCATTATGAAATGCCCATGCATATAATAATAGCAACAATAACAATAAATACAACTGTGATGATGATGTTTACTGTATGCTTTATGCACACCTATTTGGCGAAATTTCAAGACATTCCTGAGATAGGTGCTACTATTGGCCCCATTTTAGGGATGGAGAAATGAGGCTTACAGGTTAACTGATCTTCCCCCAGGTCAGTAGTTACAAAGCAACTCAGAGTCCCAAACTCAGTGGCATCAAAATCCATCAACTGCACCATTTGGCGTGGACAAAATCCTGGGATACTTTGAGGTTGTGCAGACTGAATGAGGCACAAATCAAGGATGGAAAGGAAGTTCCAAGGCAGCCAGGGAGGAAATGCAGGGTAGAGAAATGGCCTGCAGATCAGGCACAGTGGCTCACGTCTGTAATCTCAGCACTTTGGGAGGCCAAGACGGGCAGATCACCTGAGGTCAGGAGTTCAAGACCAGCCTGACCAATATGGTGAAATCCCATCTCTACTAAAAAATACAAAAAATAGCCAGGCATGGTGGCGGCCACCTGTAGTCCCAGCTACTCAGGAGGCTGAAACAGGAGAATTGCTTGAACCTGGGAGGCAGAGGTTGCAGTGAGCCAAGATCATGCCACTGCACTCCAGCCTGAGCAACAGAGTGAGACTCCATCTCAGGAAAAAAAAGAGAGAGAGAGAGAAAGAAAAGAAAAGAAGAAGAAGAAAAGAAGAAAAAGGAAGGAAGGAAGGAAAGAAAAAGGGAAGGAAGGAAGGAAGGAGGGAGGAAAGAAAGAAGAAAAAGAAAGGAAAGAAAGAAAGAAAGAGAGAAAGAAAGGGAAAGAAAGAAAGAAAGAAAGAAAAGAAAAGAAAGAAAGCTGGCTTGTATCTGTAGCCATTCTCCTGTCAGAGCAGCTGTTGCAACCCCAGCTACACATGAGAATCATCTGGCAAGTTTTTCAAAACACTACCATCCAGGCCAGTTACATTAGGCTCTCTAATGTGCATTAGCTGTTCATACACTTTTTAAATTGTTTTTAATTTCAATATTTTGGGGTGGTGTTTGGTTACATTAATAAGTTCTCCAGTGGTGATTTCTGAGATTATGGTGCACCCATCACCTGAGCAGTGTACACTGTACCCAATGCAAAGACTTTTATCCCATACCCGCCTCCCACCCTTCCCCTAGGAGTCTCCAAAGTCCATTATATCATTCTTATGCCTTTGCATCCTCATAGCTTAGATCCCACTTATAAGTGAGAATATACGATGTTTAGTTTTCCCATTCCTGAGTTTCTTCACTCAGAATAATGGTCTCCAACTTCATCCAGGTTGCTGTGAATGTCATTTCTTTTTATGGCTGAGTAGGATTCCATGGTGTGTGTGTGTTCGTGTATATATATATATATATATACAACACACACACACCACATTTTCTTTACCCACTCGTTGACTGCTGGGCATTTGGGCTGGTTCCATATTTTTGCAATTGTGAATTGTGCTGCTGTAAACATGCATGTGCAAGTGTTCTTTTCATACAATGACTTCTTTTCATTGTATGAAATCCCATTACCCAGTAATGGGACCCCTGGATCAAATGGTAAATCTACTTTTAGTTCTTTAAGACATCTCCATACTGTTTTCCATAGTGGTTGTACTAGTTTACATTCCCCCTCCAAAAAGAAAAAATGCTCAACATTGCTAATTATCAGGGAAATGCAAATCAAAACCTCAAAGCAATACCACCTGACTCCTGCAAAGAATGGCCACAATAAAAAAAAATAGATGTTGGCTTAGATATATTCATAGAATTTTTTTAAGTTCCTGAGTGAGTCCATTGTGAAGCCATGGTTGGGAGCCATTATGCTAAGGCTGCCTTCAGGAATCCAAACTGCCAGTTCATTTGCTGAAAATGAAACAGAAGCCACAACAGGCACCCCCTTTCCTCTGCATCATTTCCCAAATTCTATTCTTCAGAATGTTAGAGGCATGTGAATATGTGCTGCTTATAAACAAGGGTCCTGTCAATGGAATCATATAATATGTGACCTTTCTGTGTCTGGTTTCTTCCACTTATAATGCATTTGAGGTTCATCCTAGACAGAGAGCAGATTGGGGTTGCCAGTGGCTGTGGGCAGGAGGCATGGGAACTGATTGCACGGGTCTGGAGTCTCCTTTGGGAGTGATGAAAATGTTTTTGTAACAAGAAGTTATGGTTGTACAACCTGGTGCAATGTGCTAAATACCACTAAACTGTACTCTTTAAAACAGTTGATTTTATGTTCTGTGACTTTCACCTTAATAAATTTTTTTTCTCAGGCTGGGCGTGGTGGCTCACACCTGTAATCCCAGCACTTTGGGAGGCTGAGGCAGGAAGATCACTTGAGCCTAGGAGTTCAAGACCAGCTTGGGCAACATAGAGAGACCCCGATCTCTATTTAAAGAAAAAAAGAAATATATAATTTTTTTCACATAGAACAAGGTTTCTTGTCTGTGAGGCCTGGGGTAACAAGTTGGAGGAGAACTGGACCTCTTTTGGTTTTTGTTTTTTGTTTTTTTTTTGAGAAGTAGTCTCACTCTGTTGCCTAGGCTGGATGCATTGACATGATCTCAGCTCACTGCAACCTCCACCTCCCAGTTTCAAGCAATTCCCTGCCTCAGCCTCCCAAGTAGGTGGGATTACAGGTGCCCACCACCACGCCTGGCTAATTTTTGTACTTATAGTGGAGGTGGAGTTTCACCATCTTAGCCAGGCTGGTCTTGAACTCCTGACCTGGTGATCCACCCGCCTCGGCCTCCCAAAGTGCTGGGATTACAGGCGTAGGCCACCACACTGGGCTGAGAACTGGACCTCTTTAAAGTTCAAGGGTCCAAGTGATGGATGAGAACCCAGACTGCAAGACCTCACGGAGCTGGTATATTTCCAGTCACCCTCCCTCTGAATTATGGCTGTTGGGGTCCCAGAATATCATGGAAAGAGTCTCCTCTTGACTCCTCATTTGTGTAGACCCTGGGCTCAGCACAAATTGTGCCTTCCTGACCAAGCTCAATGGCACCCATAGAGTCTAATACTCCTAGTGACAGACTGGCAGCCTTTCCCAGGAAGAAGAGAAGGCATGAACTCATGGCTCTTTTTTTTTTGTAGGAGCTATGCTCAGATTGACAGGCAAACTCAACAAGCACTGGGGAAGGAGGGTGTCTACGAAGACACTCCTTTGCCTGTTTAAATGGCTCAGGTGTAAAGTTTCACTTGTTTGGATGGAGTTTTTTATCCATGGTCATAGAACGCAATTCTCCCCCTCTCCCCATCCATGTTTCAGTGTGTGAGACATGGTTTACTTAAAGTTTAATGAGTTTAAATATGCATGAGATCGCTCCTCTTGTAAACTTTTGGCTGGTTATGTCTTATCTGGTAGGTTCTATGAGCTGCACAAGGCTAGTTATTAAAATAAAACTGGAAGTCATTACTGCAAGGCAGCCATGAAATGCACGGGTGGGAGGGTATTATAAAATAGCATTAGGAGATTGTCTATACCCAGACAGGTTAGTGGTGGTGAAGTACACAAGCCTTGGAACCAGTTAGGAATTCCCCCACACAACTGTTTTACTTTGAACAAATCCCTGTACCTCTCTGAGTCCGCCTTTTCTTCACCTACATAAATAAATGGTACCAAACTCCCAAGCTTATTATGAGGATTAAATGAAATGATACTTAGCCTACAGCCTATCTATAAGACATGCTCAGTAAATGTTACCTATTATGATGCAATAAAGTGAGCTTCAGCTGTCTGAGCCTCAATTACCTAAAATCCTTAAATGTATGGCTAAAAATCTTAATTTCCATGAAAGCTAAAAAGCGTCTCACATCTAACAGCGATGTGTCTATAGATAAAATTCCAATCACAAAAGTACCAAAAATACAAGTGTTCATTTATAAAGACTTTTTTCACAAAGGATTTGATCTTGTGCATCATAAAAGCAAAAGGAATTATTTTCTCCCCCTCTGGATCTAAGACCATAGAATACATTTTTTAGACAAAAAATTTAAGTCTGACCAACTATGCAGGGAAAAAAGAAAATCAAGCACATCCCCCAAAGATTTCTGCCTGCAAGCAGTCTTTCCCACTGTGCTCAGTGACCTCGTTTTTCAGCTGCAGATTCAGCTGAAAAGGTGGGGGAAAAAATGATGGGTAGAATTTGTTTTATTATTGTGGTTGAGAGAAGACATAAAACCAGAGGTTAAGGATGTAAAAGCTGGGTTAATTTCCACATATCCTAAACCACTGAAAGACACGGTTGAGCCAGTAAGAAGAGGTCACAGCCACGTATTTGTATGTGGTTTTCTCAGCTCTAGGGTTGAATAAAGAGTGAGTGGAAGTGAAAATCGGAGGACCTGGAATCTGGTCCTGTTTTTTCATTAACTCTCTTACCCAGGATTGTCCTCAAATTCCCAGGAGGAAGGTAAACTCCTAACTTGCATCCCAGCATCATCTCCACTGGCCCCCTCCATCCCATTCCCCATGCTAAGCCCCAAGCTAAGTGATCTTTTCAAAATATAAATTGCACGCAGCTTAACAGCCTCCATGGTTGCCATTCCTCCAGGGTAAACACAAAAGTCTAAGCAGGGGTTCCAAGGCCCTGGATGGTCTAGCCTGTGGCTTGCCTCTCCAGCCTCAGCTCATAGCCTCCTCTTACTCCCCTCTACCCCAGCCACACTCTCCTACTTTCTTACTCATGACATGGCCTCCTCTACAGAGTCTTTGCACATGCTGTTCCCTCTAGCTCCAGTCTTTCCCTTCTCCATTTACCCAGTTAATTTCCATTCAACCTTCAGATTTCAGCTCAATATTTACCTCTGGTACAGTTACTATTGCCATGAATATCCACTCTAAAATTTATTAACTCAAGACAGTCAGAACTTCTTTCTCTCATAAATCTCCAATTTGAGTAGGGCTCAGAGGGGGAAGGATTGTCTCTGCTCCACAGAACACTAGCTGGGGAAGCTCAAAGGACCCATTTCCAAGACAGCTCACTCACATGGGTGGCAAGCTGTATTTGGCTGTCAGTTCGTGAGCTTGGTTTCTTTCCCTGTGGGCTTCCTCACAGGCTGCCAGCTTCCCCCACAGCATGGCAGTTGAATGATGGGTGAGCATCCCAGGACATAGGAAGGAGAGGTTGCCAGCTTCTGGTTCTCAGAATCACATCACTTCTGACACATTCTATTAGGTCAGCTGATCACAGAGCCAAATGAACATAGACCTACCTCTTGATTGGAGAAGTTTCAAAGAATTTGGGAGACATGTTTTGAAATTGCCACAACTTCCTCAAGGAAGTACAGTATTCCCTGGCTTCCATTTCAGTCAAATTTACGATTCCAGGCTGTTAAAGCACTTTCCCCTTGGCACAATTATCACAACTGTGTGTTTGGTTATGCCTGTCTCCCCCACTAGACACTAAGCTTCAGGAGAGGAGAGGCTGGATCTGTTTCATGCATTGCTGTATTGGCAGCCTCCAGCTCAGAGAAGAAGTTCAATAATTATTGGTAGAAATGAATGAATCAGGGAACCTGTCAATGATCCAATCAATGAAAGTACTTAGACTGCGGCTCAGAAGCTAAAAGACCATCAGGTAACAGGCAGGTGGCATGAATTAGAAAGAAAAGCAGAGAGTGGGGAACCAGAGTGCTTGTGTTTGGGGCAACTCAAGAAGCACATACCTCATGCAAAGCAGTCTGTGGCTCATCATTCTTGTCAGTAGAAACACAGGTCCCGAGTGGCCAGAACTTTCAATTTTTTGAAGGCCAAAGTTTTCCATGTTTATGTGACATCTCCCAATTTTAAAATGTGGACAATTGATTCAACTACACACACACAGAGAGACAGAGAGAAAAAGAGTGGATTAATTAAAACATGTCATGGACTGAAGTTGGCCGTGAACAAAAACTATATACCCTGCAGCCAGGTATGATGTGTCACGCCGGTAATCCCAGCACTTTGGGAAGCCAAGGCAGGTGGATCACTTGAGGATAAGAGTTCAAGGTGAGCCTGGCTAAGGCCATCTCTACTACAAATACAAAAAATGAGCCAGGCATAGTGGCACATGCCTGTAATCCCAGCTACTTGGGAGGTTGAGGGATGAGAATCCCTTGAACCTGGGAGGCAGAGGTTGCAGTGAGCCAAGATCCTGCCACTACACTCCAGCCTGGGTGACAGAGTGAGACTCTGTCTTAAACAAACAACAACAACAAACATATATATATATATATATATATATATATATATATATATATATCCTATGACTCAAGCATGACAAATCCCCTTCCCCAAAAAAACCCTGTTTTCTATAATGGAAATGATTTGTTCTGCTGTGATGATGGAAGAAAAAAATACCTAAATATGGTATTAAATTGCTATTTCCAGAACACCGCTGAAAATATCTCTTGCCTGGACCTTGAAACAAACATTTCCAACCCTTAGTATGGTATACTAGTATATCACATGATTTATGTTGTTTATTGTCTTGGCTCTTCTAGCAGAATATATACTCCATGAGGGCAGGGACTTTTATATGCTCTGTTAAGGAACGGCATCTAAAACTCTCATCCCTCTGGCAGGAATTATTTGCCTGATACATAGTAAGTGCCCAGTCATATCTGCCAAATAGACCCTGGAGAGAGATGGTGTTCAAAGCTACTGCTCGTTGTTCACTTTGTTTCTCTGTCTGCTTGTCCTTCAGCACCTATGATGATGAGAAGCTGAAGAAGCTGGGAGCTGGAGTCACACGTCGCCCGTTCACTCCCATCCACAGCTGCATCATTTCTCCCTTGCTACCCGAGGCTCACGTGTAAGTAGTTGCACCTCCGGCTCATTTGCTTTGCTAGCTTATAAATTGAAGCCGAACTGAAATGACTCAACGAGCTCTCATGTCGGGAGCTATTCCTTTGTCCTCTTGAAAGGGACATGAAGCCTGGAGCTGGCAAAGCTATTTGGCATATAAAAATAACAGAAAGTAGACACAGTGGTTTACAGCTAAGTGGCGAATCAGCTGGGACTGAGTCATTTCATTTCTTACCAAGCCAGACACTCTAATGTCAAATAGTTTGCAAAGCCTGATAAAATCTGTCTACAGCCCTCGTCGAGTGTGTGCAAGAACATCTCAGCCTGTGCTCAGGGGACACATTTTCCCCAAGACTCAAGGAGCTGTTTCCCAGAGAAGCCCCTCCAGTTTTTCTGACCTGAGACATGAACTCATCATTGCATGGTGCAGCAGGAGCTAATCAACCTTCCAAAGAACACTTTTGCTTTTGAAAATCTTGACATCTTGTTCCCCTTGTGTCTATTCCAAAGATCTCAAGCCCAACTTTTTCTTTTTCACCAGTTAGCACTTTTCAGCTGGAAGATTTTCAGGCACAGGAAGATAAGCTTTTGACTTTGGGGTAGGGTTTTTTGGCCTTGACACTGCTGACATTTGGAGAGAAATAATTAATTCTTTGTTGTGAAAGCCTGTCCTGTGTATTGCAAGATGCTTAGCTGCATCCTCTACCCACTAGATGCCAGCGGTGACAACCAAAAATATCTCCAGACATTACCAAATGTCCCCTGGGGGCAAAACTGGATGAGCCCCCACCCCCACCCCTACCACACACACACACACACACACACACACTCACTCACACACACTCATACACACACTTCACATTGAGAACCACTGCTTTAGGGCAATGGATTCATTTAGAGCTGTGATACGATGATTCCAGACTTCTCTGTCTGCTCATTTGTCAAATATTTATTAGGCTCCTACAGTGTCTGCAGTGATAATGGCCACTCCTCATCACTCTGTAGCCATTATCTCACTTGGTCCTCTCAGCCTCCCTATTGTGTAGGTGTATCATTATCCCCTCTCTGCAGATGGGAAAGCAGAAGCTCAGAGACATATATTCACCTATTCAAGGTCACAGAGGTCAGTGTGTTGCTGACTCAGGTCGATCTGACTGCAGAGTCCAAGCTTTCATCACCACACACTACACAGAAAGTATATCTCAAAGCCTTGCCTTTAAGGAGCTCATAATGTATTTGGCAAGCCACGTTTCCTATACGTGAAGAGTAAAAGAATGCAAGAGTGAAATCATAGGATAAGATGGCAACAAATGAAAATCACTAATTAGAGCACTTATTGTATGAATGGAAGATGCAAAAATCATCCCCACCACCATCATCACCACCATCATCATCATCCCTCCCTAATATTTCAGTCATTAATGAGCCCCATCACACTCCACCCCATCCCACTTTCCTCCTACCTCTCTTTGATTGGTATTATGATTATAACATAGCTGGCGCCTAAGCTGATGTTTTTAAAGCATCTCCTTGCAAAAATAGACCTTGCAATTTCTCATGATGTCTCTCGAACATACTCTTGCACTTCTGGTCATGTCTCCATGGACAAGCCTTCTGGAACCAGTTGGTATAGAACCAGTGGGCTTTCCCTTGCATCTGAATCATCTGGGGGTGGGGGGAGAGCAGGGAGGAAATGTTTCAGAGAATGCATATCCCTGAGCCCCATCCACAATTTATTTGGTCTGAGCCACTGAGGTATACTTAAATCAGCTATGAAGAGATGGAGAGAGTTTCTCACCCATCTTCTGTCAATGTCAGATGGGAAAAGTAAAGCCCAGAAAGGGGGGAAGAACCTGCCAAAAGTCTCATCACAGAAATCTTTTTGTTTGTTTGTTTCTTTTCTACGCTCCACCATAAGTTGTCATGCTAGTAAGTAATCTTTTTTAAAAAAGTTTTTATTTACTTAAGTTATTGGGGGAACAGGTGGTGTTTAGTTATTTGAGTAAGTTCTTTAGTGGTGATTTGTGAGATTTTGGTGCACCCATCACCTGAGCCATATACACTGCACCCAATTTGTAGTCTTTTATCCTTCACCTCCTTCCCACCCTTTCCCCTTGAGTCCCCGAAGTCCATTGTGTCATTCTTAGGCCTTTGCATTCACATACCTTAGCTCCTACTTATGAGTGAGAACATACTATATACATATCTATATATATATCTATATATATATATATATATATGTACACACACACACCACAGCTTCTTTATCCACTGGTTGATTGATGGGCATTTGGGTTGGTTCCACATTTTTGCAATTGCAAATTTACAACAGGAATCTTGATCTCCAGACAGCTAAGTCAGATCTTTACACCAGGTTTGTTACATAGGCTAGTATTATTATTAGTATCACAGTGGATATTGTTTACATTTGTTTTGGACCAGGGGTCAGCAAACTTTTCCTTAAATGGCCGGATGGTAAAAATTTTAGGCTTTACTGACCAAGTGGTCTCCCTTACAACCACTTAACTTTGCTGTTGTAGAATGAAAACTACAGCAATGGATATGGCTATGTGCCAATAAAGTTTTATTTACAAAACCAAAGTGGCAGACCCACTGGCTGTAGTTTGCTATAGTCCCTGTCCAGGACTGAAGGCTGCCTTTTCTTATCCTCAGCTCTTCAAAGGCTCTGGCTGCATTTGATGACTGTATTAGTAAGGTATGGCTGTATTACAGATCACCTCAACATGGAGTGGCTTAAAACAACTATTTAGTATTGCTCCCAAGCCTACAGGTCAGTGGAGTGGTTCTGCTGGTCAGGCTGGCTCGGCTGATCTTGGCTGGATGTGCTTATGTGTGTACACCCAGCTGATGGGTGAGCTGGAGGTTGGCTGATCTAGAATGGCCTCATTCACAAGTCTGTTGGTTTGTTGGTTGATGGCCAGGGTGACATGGGTGAGATGCTGAATGTCTCTCAACACCCAGCAAGTGAACTCAGACTTGTTCACATGGCAACAGAGAGGGTTCCAAGAACAAGATCCTAAGTACCCAAAGCCCCTTGAGGGAAATGATGGTGATGATGATGGTGTTGCTGATGGTTATTGCATTTTCCTCCATTAACTAGGCTCCCTCTCACTACATTCTGCTGGCCAAAGCAAGTCACTAGGCCAGCCTAGATACAAGGAGTGTAGGGGAAGACTTCACTTCTTGATGGGGAAGCAGCAAAGTCACAACCCAAACTGTGCAAAGCGGAGAGGGATGGTGTTGTTGGGAATTACCAGGCACAGCCAGCCCTGGTGCCCTACCAAAAGTCACCAGGGCTGGCTCTGCCTGGTAATTCCCAAACTCTCAGTTGTCACATCAGCCAATGTGGATCAGAGCCTGGTCAGTCCCTTCAGTCCCTGTGTGACTGATCCCAAAAGTGGCTAATTCCAAACTGACTGTGTAGGGATCAATTCAATCATGTACCAAGAGACTGGCTGACCTTTATCTTTAAAAAGGAAGGGGTAGTCTCTAGGAATAAGAAGCAGTCCCTCGTTTTTCCCTCTTAGATGACTGGGCTATGCCCCGCAGCTTTTAATGAGCAATTGGGCAGCAAGTTCAATGCCTGAAACCTGTGTCCAGATTTGCCCTTGGCAATCAGCATGGGGTGCTTGGAATGACTTTGAATGCTTTTTCAATTTCTCTTGGTAAAAGGAAAAAAAATGTTTTCTTCTCAGAGCGGTTTATGCCCACTGGGATTCTGGTTGGTATAGCAGTTTTAATAGAGTGAGCCATTCAGGTGTGCTGACCGCTGGTGCTCGCCCACAGTTCTGAGCTCGGGGACTTCAGAAGCACACTTTGTGTATCCCTGTTCAGCATTCTCACCTCTTATACCCTGCATTAAAAAAATAAATGTTCTCTCTTTTAATTTGATAAAATCCAAGATACTATGCTATGACCTGACATATGATCATTATGAGAAAAGACTGATTTCTATCAAGCATGCTTCTGGGGACTTTTTTTTTAAGCTTGTTTCACTGCAGATCAGATGAGCAATCATCAGGTTTAGGGCACTTTTTATAAATGGAGAAAAAGGACCAGACCTATCAGATGAAACCCTATTCTGATGTAAAGGGAGTCTCTACCCTATAACAAGAGACAACATCCACACTGTCATTAAGAGCATGAATTCAGAAGCCAGATTGCCTGGGCTCACATTTTCCAACTCTGCCATTTGCTGTCTTTTGTGACCTTGGACAAGTTACATGGCCCTTTATGCCTCAGTTTCCTCATCTGCAAAACGGGGATAATGATAATACCTTCTTCACAGGATTGTGTAAGAATGAAATTTGTTCATGGATATTGGGCACTTAAAGCAGTGTCTGGCATAGAGTAAGTGCTCTTATGGGAAGTATTTACCATTACTGTTACTTTGTTGTTTTGGTTATTGTTGTTTTTGATACTACTTTTCATTATCTCAGTGATTCTGTATATAAGAATTGGGCTCAAGTACAGGTGCAGTGGCTCATGTCTGTAATCCCAGCACTCTGGGAAACCGAGACAGGCAGATCACTTGAGCCCAGGAGTTTAAGACCAGCCTGGGCAACATGGCAAAACCCCATCTCTACAAAATACAAAAACTAGCTGGGTATGGTGGCACATGCCCATAGTCCCAGCTACTCAGGAGACTGAGGTGGGAGGATTGCTTGATCCCAGGAGACAGAGGCTGCAGTGAGCTGAGATCATACCACTGCATGTCAGCCTGGGTGACAGAGTGAGACCCTTTCTCAAAAAAAAAAAAAAATTGTGCTCAAGTTGTCAGTTCAGAAAAATATCAGATCTGAACCAATTCATTCCCACTGTCTTCCATCAGTAACTGGAAATCTATTGAGCCTACTCTGCTCGGCACAGGGTACCCTGTGGTGAAGACCCTGTAGCTTGCAGGCTCACAGGCTGGAGAGACAAGTAAACAGGTAGTTACAGTAGAGCAGGAACCCAAAGGCAAGGACAAGGAGAACGCATTGTAGGGATGGGAAACCTCCCTTTAAAACCTCCTTAGAGTGAGCCCAGCCCAGACCTAAAGCAATCAAGGAAGGCTTCCTGATGGAGATAAGAGCTGAAGCCCAATAACTGAGAGGAGAAGAAGAGGAGCAGAAATATGTACCAGGAGCAGGGAACAGTGCTAAGCACGTCACCTCACCCTCATTCTCACCTTTTGAGGGAGGTACTGCAATTACTACCATTTTACAGTTAAGAGAACTGAGGCTCAAAGAAGTTAAGTAATTTGGCCAAGGCCACAAGGCCAGTAGGTGGCAAAGCAAGAAGTTAAACCTGGACGGTGCAAAGAGTGACCATGGTGAGCTTGAGCAACTGAGTGGATTTTTGCCAGGCTGCAGATGGTAGCACAAGGAACAGGCAGGACAACTCAAGGAGAGGCGCATGGAGCCTCCTGTGCGATGGGGAGGTAGGTGGGGCCTCCTGTGTGATGGAGAGGTGAGCGGGGCCTCATGTGTGATGGAGAAGTGGGCGGGGCCTCATGCGTGAGGGTGTATTAGTTTGCAGGGGCTGCCATAGTCAACTACTAGACTGGGTGGCTTAGAGAACAGAAATGTATTTTCTCACAGTTCTGAAGTCTGACAGCCCAAGATCAAGGTGCTGTCAGGTTGGTTTCTCCCAACCCTGTTGAGGTAGGAGGATCGCTGTCTCCCTGCCTTCTCCCTGTGTCCTCACTATGGTCTTTTTCTCAGTGCTCGAAGCCCTGGTGTCTCTGTGTGTCCAAATTTCCTCCTCTTATAAAGACACCGGTCAGGTTGGATTAGGGCCCACCCTAATGGCTTCATTTTTAAGTGAATCACCTCTTTAAAGGTCTCATCTCCAATTACCGTCACAACCCGCGGTATAGGGGTTAGAGCTTCAACAAATGAATCTGGGATGTCCAAAATTCAGACGATTACAAATTATTTAGGAGGTTTGAAGATTTTTTTTTTTTTTTTTGAGATGGAGTCTCGCTCTGTCACCCAGTCTGGAGTGTAGTGGTGGGATCTTGGCTCACTGTAATCTCTGCCTCCTGGGTTCAAGCAATTCTCCTACCTCAGCCTCCTGAGTAGCTGGATTTACAGGCACATGCCACCACGCCCAGCTAATTTTTGTACTTTTATTAGAGACGGGGTTTCACCATGTTTGTCAGGCTGGTCTCAAACTCCTGACCTTGTGATCCGCCTGCCTCAGCCTCCAAAAGTGCTGGGATTACAAGCATGAGCCACCACACCTGGCCAAAGTTTGATGATTTTAAGCAAGAGAGGGAGAGGGTCAGGTTGGCATCTGTTCTTGTCACCTGCAGAAATGAATCTGATGCTCACGTGCCCCACCTCCCCCTCTACCCCTTGTGACCAAGCAGACCCCATCTCACCAATTCACTTCCTTTGTTTATTTCCCTCCCCACCCCACACATCCCAAAGCCCAGGCCTGCTGGGCCTCCAAGTTGCAAAACAGAAAAGCCGGTAGGCCTCTCCCCCAGCCTCTCACAACCTCCTAGGGTTATGGGGAGGGTGTAGTGAGGTGCTCATGGTCCAGTGCCAGGCGTGTGGCACAGCTAGCTGCTGCTAGTGCTGAATGCTGGACATGGCCTCTGTGCCCAGACCTACCAAAATTCTGTCACCTGTAGGGCTCAAGACAGTGTTAAGGGAGAAGAAAGAGACAAGAATTGAAAAGGGGTCAGGCGCAATAGCTCATACCTATAATCCCAGAGCTTTGGGAGGCCAAGGTGGGAGGATCACTGGAGGCCAGGAGTTTGACACTAGCCTGGGCAACATAGCAAGACCCCACCTCTACAAAAAAATTAAAAAATTAGCTGGACATGGTGATGTGTGTCTGTAGTCCCAGCTACTCTGGAAGCTAAGGCAGGAGGATTACTTGAGCCCAGGAGCTGGAGGCTGCAGTAAGCCATGAACTCCAATCTGGTGACAGACTGAGAGCCTGTCTCTTAAAAAAAAAAGTTTTATTTAATAAAATACCTGAAAAGGCTGTGGGCTTACAAGTCCTTTAAATTAGAAGTAAAGGAATAGTAGGTGCTTAGTAAATAATTTGTGGAAGGAAAAGACCCCAGGGAAGAAGGGAAAGAGAGTTTTTCACTGTAGTTTTCCAAAGACCTGGTGGATACAGCCACCCTAGGACACAGGGGTGAGGGGTGGGTTAGGGCAGGGCTGTTCCCCTTTAAGCTGAGCAATGCATGCCCGTTAAGGGATTAGCCGGGATAACCCTGGGCCAGCTCTACATTTGAGCCCAGGGTTTGGGTATCACCTTCTGAAGTGGTGCCTTCCTGGAAACAGAGAGTATAGATACCTTCCTGCCCCTGGGAACACCAGGCTGAGGAACCCTGGGGAGTGTGGATCAGGGCAGGATGCAGTTTCAGAGAAGAGCAATTACACAGGTTCTTAATGGAGGCATCTGGCCCATTAGTGTAAGAGGAGAAATCTTGCGGGAGGAGGGCAGCTGGCCAGGACTCCACCTTGTTTCCAGGAAAAAAGGCAGGCAGCAGGTTAACCCTCTCCTGTCCTCGCTTTTGGGGTGACCACTGTGTTGGCTTTATCAGCACCTCGTCAGAGCCCAGGCTTGTGAGAGCACAGACATGGAGTTAAACTGACACTGGTCAAGTTCTTGCTAATCCTAGCAGTGTGACCTCAAGTCACTCACTGCCCCTCTCTGATCCTCCCATTCCCCATCATAAAAAGTGGAGGTGAGAGCGGTATATTACCTCTAGGGCTGTTGTGAGCTTTAAATGAGATACTGGGAACCATCTCAGTCACCAACAAGCTCTTTGACCTTGAGCAAAGTGATTCCACCTCTCTGAGCCTCAGTTTCCCCTTCTCTAAAATGTGTGTAATAATTCATACCCCAGCAGGCTGTGGGAAGAATTAAATAATGTGTATAAAGTGCCCCCATCAATGCCTGGCTCCTTGTAGGTGTTTAATACAAAGTATCCAAAAAATCAGAAAATGTGGGTGAGACATATGTAATTGTTGTTTAAGACAACAGACACATAGGCCATGTCCAGCATTTAGCAGTAGCAGTGGCTAGCTGTGCCACAAATGCAGTGGTATGATCTCGGCTCGTTGCACCCTTGACCTCCCTGGCTCAATCCTCTTACCTCAGCCTCCTGAGTAGCAGGGATCACAGGTGCATGCCACCATGCCCAGTTAATTCTAATTTTTGTATTTTTTGTAGGTTGGTCTCGAACTCCTGAGCTCAAGCAACCCACCTGCCTCGGCCTCCCAAAGTTCTGGGATTATAGGCATGCGCCACCATGCCCAACTTGAGACGTATTTTTAAACAGTGTTTTAGTGAACATTTTCTTTTCTTTTCTTTTTTTTTTTTTTTGAGACAGAGTCTCGTTCTGTACCCCAGGCTGGAGTGCAATGGCACAATCTCGGCTCACAGCAACCTCTGTCTCCCAGGTTCAAGTGATTCTCCTGCCTCAGCCTCATGAGTAGCTGGGATTACAGGAGCCCACCACCACACCTGGCTAATTTTGTATTTTCAGTAGAGACGGGGTTTCACCATGTTGGTTAGGCTTGTCTCAAACTCCTGACCTTGGGATCCACCCACCTTGGCCTCCCAAAGTGCTGGGATTACAGGTGTGAGCCACCGTGCCCGGCCTAGTGAACACTTTCAAGTAATATGGTCTATGTGTTTTTCTTCAAAACCCAGCTATATTTTCAGGCAAAGGACTCATAAATGCAAAGCAATGCATCCAATTTTTAATCCAGAGGGGGAAGCACAATTAACACACTGGTTTCCCTGTGTTTCCAAACTTTTTACACACTCTTAGTTTATTTATTGTACTTTTATCAGACTAACAATTGGACCTACATGGGATACTGATTTCCTTGAAGCCTCTCATTTGCCTGAGTCAAGACTTCCAGCTGGGGGATCCCCCTCCTTTATTCTCTCCCTGCTATATACACAAATTCTCAGAAACTGGCATTGGATAATGTCATTTCAAATTGGCTCTATTGCTTACTGGCCTGGTGACCTGGCACAACATCCTTAAGTTCTGTGAGCCTCTGATTCTTCATCTGTAAAATGGGCTAAAGAATATCTCATGGGCCCATTGCAAAGGCCGAATGAGATGATACATGCCAAATACTTAAGCATGCCTGGAGCATAGTACCCACTCCCTCACTGGGAGTGAGTACCTCTGCTATTTCTGTGGCTATTTTTGTGAAGAATGTTGTTCTAACAGGATCCCACTGTGTTCCCTCTCTCTGTCTTTGCAGCGAGCCCCTCTTCCGCCAGCTCTGTGCTCTCCACTGGCTTCTGGAGGCCCTGACTATTGACCACACCCACCACACCATGAAGCCTGTGATCACCTGCTGGAATCCAAAGTACGTCTCAGCCCTTCAATTCGCGGTAGACTAGCAATAGGCTGGGCAGTGGGGGAAGGGACTCTTGTATGTTCTTTTGCTCCCTTTGCTGTTTTTGGTGGGTGGGTTGTTTTAGGAGCTCTTCTATGTGCTCTGTGGGATCTGAACAGGGAAGAACTAGAGACAGCTTATGCAGATTCATGGGAACCAGCTGTGTGCATCTCCTTCCCACGTCTCTTCCCAACTCCACATTCAGTGGCATCACACAGGTAGCCTGAAATCAGCCAGCCACAATGGGAGTATTTACACCACAGAAATTGGCAAGCTACAGAAGCCCATCACTGGATCCACAGCTCGATTGCTTTCCAACTCTCTTCTTGGACTGTGTCTCCCTAACGCTACTCTTTATTCTTCTTCCCTTTCCTCCTCCTTTCCCTCCCTCTTATTCTTTCTTTTCTTTTTGTTTTTATTTTTATCCTTTCTTTCAAGGTTGTGTTTCGTTTTGTTTTGGTCTTTTTGTTTTTTAACATACATCGGTGGCTACTTCTTCACTTGGACCCAAGGGAATATTTGGTATTCAGTTCCCTGGAGCAGCTGGGTCTGTACAGGCAGAAGCTCCAGAACATGTTGTCTAGGTCAAGAGAAGCATTTAGTGTTCCCAGAAGAGGAGAGAGTTCACGCAAAAGCTTTGAGGCCACCGTTGCAGGAACAGCATTGTACACACAAGGCAGAACAAAGAACAGACAGGCAGGTAAAGGCATCGGTTCTTTAAGAAGAGTCAGGTTGTTTGCAAGAAGGGGACAAAAAAAGGTAAAGAACTCTGACTTGAGGAATCAGATTTTCACTGTGAAAATCACAGGCTGAATTAAATAAGATAGTTCCCTATCCGAGGTGCTAACCTGTGCACTGATATTGCCACCCTCTCACAGTCCTGCCTCCCAGGAGGACCTAGTCTTCCTCCAACCAAAACATGAGTCTTAATTAACTCCTTCCTCTTTAAGACATTTATTACCCATTCCCTAGATCTCCTCCACCCCCAAGTCATCTCTTACACCAGGACCTAGAGAAACTAACCTCAAATGCAACCAGCAATATAAATCATGCATCCATTGGTAGATCAGTAACTCCAATTAATTCAGTGTTTTTGGTTGGGATGAATTTAAAACTATAGACTCTTTTGATATAAGTGGTTGACAGACTTTACTTTTTTAAGCAGCAGACACTTATTTTTTAAAAATAGAAACCCCTATAATGTAAAACAGACTTTTCTAAACGGAACTTCTTCATGAAGCAAGAGGTTTGGGGGCCTGGGAGACCTAGGACCCCTCCAACTTACTTCTATCCCCCACCGTGGCACCCTAGTTATTTCCAAAATATCTTTGTGGCTTCCAAAATTCATTTGAAAACTACAGCCTTAAAACATTTTTTATGCCTTTTATTTTTTTAAAGAGATGAGAGTCTTGCTCTGTTGCCCAGGCTAGAGTACAGGGGCACAATCATGTCTCACCACAGCCTTTAACTCGGGGCTTAAGCAATCCTGCTCCCTCAGCCCCCAGATAGCTAGTACTACAGGTGAATGCAACCACACCTGGCTAATTTTTTTTTCTTCTTTTTTTTTAAATTATACTTTAAGTTCTGGGTTACACGTGCAGAACATGCAGGATTGTTACATAGTTATACACATGCCATGGTGGTTTGCTGCCTCCATCTCCCCCGCACCTACATTAGGTATTTCTCCTAATGTTATCCCCTCCTAACCTCCCCACACCCTGCTATCGCTCCCCTAGCCCCCAACCCAACAACAGACCCCAGTATGTGATGTTCCCCTCCCTGTGTCCATGTGTTCTCATTGTTCAACACCCATTTATGAGTGAGAACATGCGGTGTTTGGTTTTCTCTTCTTGTGTCAGTTTGCTGAGAATGACGGTTTCCAGCTTCATCCATGTCCCTACAAAGGACATGAACTCATCCTTTTTTATGGCTGCATAGTATTCCATGGTGTGTATGTACCACATCTTTTTATCCAGTCTATCATTGATGGGCATTTGGGTTAGTTACAAGTCTTATCTATGTGTGTATATGTCTTTACAATAGAATGATTTATACACCTTTGGGTATATACCCAGTAATGGGATTGCTGGGTCAAATGGTATTTCTATTTCTAGATCCTTGAGGAAGCGCCACACTGTCTTCCACAATGGTTGAACTAATTTACACTTCTACCAACAGTGTAAAAGTGTTCCTATTTCTCCACATCCTCGCCAGCATCCATTGTCTCCAGATTTTTTAATGATCGCCATTCTAACTGGTGTGAGATGGTATCTCAATGTGGTTTTGATTTGCATTTCTCTAATGACCAGTGATGATGAGCATTTTTTCATATGTTTGTTGGCTGCATAACTGTATTCTTTTGAAAAGTATCTGTTCATATCTTTTGCCCACTTTTTGATGGGGTTGTTTGCTTTTTTCTTGTATATTTGTTTTAGTTCTTTGTAGATTCTGGATATTAGCCCTTTGTCAGATGGATAGATTGCAAAAAATTTTTCCCATTCTGTTCATTGCCAGTTCAGTCTAATGATTGTTTCTTTTGCTGTGCAGAAGCTCTTAAGTTTAATTAGATCCCATTTGTCTATTTTGGCTTTTGTTGCCATTGCTTTTGGTGTTTTAGTCATGAAGTCCTTGCCTATGCCTATGTCCTGAATGGTATTGCCTAGGTTTTCTTCTAGGGTTTTCATGGTGTTAGGTCTTATGATTAAATCTTCCATCTGGAGTTAACTTTTATGTAAGGTGTAAGGAAGGGGTCCAATTTCAGCTTTCTGCACATTGGCTAGCCCATTTTCCCAACACCATTTATTAAACGGGGAATCCTTTCCCCATTGCTTGTTTTTGTCAGGTTTGTCAAAGATCAGATGGTCGTAGATGTGTGGCATCACTTCCAAGGCCTCTGTTCTGTTCCATTGATCTGTATCTCTGTTTTGGTACCAGTACCATGCTGTTTTGATTACCATAGCCTTGTAGTATAAGTTGAAGTCAGGTAGTGTGAAGCTTCCAGCTGTTCCTTTTGCTTAGGGTTGTCTTGGCTATGCAGCCTCTTTTTTGGGTCCATATGAAGTTTAAGGTGGTTTTTTGGCAAGAAGGTCAATGGTAGCTTGATGGGGATAGCATTGAATCTATAAATTACTTTGAGCAGTATTGACATTTCCACAATACTGATTCTTCCTAACCATGAGCATGGAATGTTTTTCCATCTGTTTATGTCCTTTTTTATTTCCTTGAGCAGTGGTTTGTAGTTCTCCTTGAAGAGGTCCTTCACGTCCCTTATTAGTTGTATCCCTAGGTATTTTATTCTCTTTGTAGCAATTGTGAATGGGCGTTACTCATGATTTGGCTCTCTGTTTGTCTGTTATTGGTGTATAGGAATGCTTGTGATGTGGCTAATTTTTTTTTAAGTTTTTAGAGACAGTGTCTTGCTATGTTGCCCAGGCTGGTGTCTAGCTCATGGCCTGAAGCAATCCTCCTGCCTCAGCATCCCAAGTAGCTGAGATTACAGCCTATTTATTTTTCTCTACAATAAGACTGCTCAAGAAATAAGAGAATAGAATTTGTGCTTATGGAAGTCTTTCAAAAAATGTGTAAGTATATGAAGTACGAAAGCCTTACTTCCCTCCCTGAAATCCCCTTCTTAAAGAAAACTCCTTTTTAAAAGTCTGGGATATGTCCTTCCAAATCTCTCTATTTTTCCCCTTTTACAATGACTCATGGGCATCTTTCCATAATGGTATACATAAGTTTACACATTCTTTCAATGGCAGCAGAGTATTCTATTGTATGGATGGAGTATACCCCATTTCTCTATTAACAGACACTGAGGTCATTTCCAAATTTTTGACATTTCAAGTAATACTGCATGGAATATCTTTAAACATATCTTTTATGCCGAGTTGCAAGTGTTTCCGTTGGCTGGATTCTGGGAATGAAAATTCCTAGGTAAAAGCGATATCTTTTTTTCCATAGTTGATTACTTACATTCTAAGAAAAAGGCCTCTGAGCCAGAGGGCTCCTGATAGCATTTCATCTCCCTGAGCAAACCACCAACAGCAACATTTTGCCTCCTACATGTGAGCACCCATTCTCCAAAACTGAGAAAAGAACATCATGTAGAATTTGGATTGAGTAGAGAAAAAGGGCCATGTTTCTTCCCTTTGGTCATTTTTAGAAATGTGCTCAGAATGTGACCAAAAATTGTTAACTGCAGTAAAAAGATGTAGTGGTCACATTGAGAGTAGCAGATGTTCTACTGTGACTTGTAGTGGTAGAATTCCATCAGCACTCCAAGGATGTCCAGCTCTATAAAATCAGAACCTGAACCAGACCCAGCCATCCTGAGGGAAAAAAAAATGCAGTCCAGGAAGATTCCCATAGGAAGTCAGCGTTATTTGTTGGGGTTTGTTTTGTCTAGTTGTCCATTTCTTCCTGGTGGGCATTTTAGCCTAGGGTCAATGACAATGCTGGCAAATGTTTTAACAACCAGTTCTCTAGGAGGTGAAGAACCATGATTTGTGACAATGCCAATTTCAATGGTGTAAATACTCCCACTGTGGCTGATTTCAGTCTTACCAACATGATGTCACTCAACTTGGAGTTGGGAAGAGATGTACAGAATTCGTTCTTGTGAGCCAGTATGAGCCAGCTTCAACACACCACTGTTTGGGATTCATTTTTAAAAATTATGAATCTGGTGGGGGGGGGGGCAGTTTAAGTTCCCTATAAAGTGTCAGAACACATCTTTTTAGTTATAAGAAAGCAGAAAAATCTCTTCTCTTCAATGCTTAATCTCTATTTATGAAGTTTTACCCTTGTAGAACAGCATGAATTTCCCCAAATCTTCAGGTGCATTTTTTTAAACCCAGAGGGATTAGAGTGATCAAGAGCAAAGCGTTTAGCCTCAGTTGAACCCAGATGAGTCAAGGCTCTGCCACTTAATAGCTGTGTGACCTTGGGCAAGTCACTTGACATCTCTAGGCCTGTTTCTTCATCTGTCAAATGGCTTCCTGCCTCAGAAGAGTTATTGTAAGGATTAAGCAAGATCAGGTCCATAGAGCATTTAGCCTAATATCTGGGAACACAATGCATGTTCACTAAATGAGAGCTATAAAAGGTAAAAATCCCTATTTTAAAGAGAAGGTAGGTGTATAATTACCAGTACCATTGAGACTGAAGGCTAGGAAAGAAAGGAGCTTCTGAGCAGAATTTTACCAACAGGTAAGATCTATGTTCACTGGGTGAACAGACAAGTATGCGAACAGACAGGGAAAAAGGGCTACACAATGTCACCCAAAACCTAGTTGCAAAGATAAACAACCCAGGTAACAAGTCCAAGAAGGTAATATCAAATCTCCAGTTCTCCTGATTGTGCTTTTCTGAGTCTCCATCATCAAGCAACCAGTATCTCCTGTTACTAAAGCATTTTGACATTTAAACCCTGGGCCCTGACACCCAACATACATTTTCCAAAAGGAAATATCCAGCCTCAGGGACCTGTAGATCCCAGAGGCTCCATTTCGATTAGGCATAATGACAGCTGTAGATCCAATTCCTCCCCCTTATGGATTTCATAGCAAGAAAGTGGGGGTGGTTCGATACCTCAACACTGGCTTTCTACAGGCAGCAAAATTTCACTAACTGGAGGTTACTGTGCTGCAAGCAGAATGATCTTTGTTAGTTGCAGGATGATCTCATATTTGGATGGACTGGTGGATGTTTGGGTAAATGAACAGATGACAGATTTTAGGATGTCATTATGAGTTGCATCTGAGTCTCTGCTTTATTGAGAAAAAAAAAACAAAAAACTCCTCAACTTCCCAATTTCATGTGGCAATTCAAACACATTATCATTTCTCAGCATCCTTGTTAATCCACTGCTAACAAGAGAGTTTATTTCAATTGACAAGATGATAGGGTCCACAATAGAAACTGAAACCAAGCCTTCAATAATGAATGCGCCAATTACGTTTCTCCAAGAGATACAAGCATCTTTTTAGACAAAGCAGGATGATTTTTTTCATGAAGGCCCATAAGTATTTATTGAAACCCTTAGGGCCAACGGCATTTCAGAATTCTGAGGGTTTTTTTTTTTTTTTTTTGCGTTTAAAAAAGGAAATATGAGACATGTCCCATATAGAACATCACACTCCCAGAGGTGGCCTGCCATCAAACACAATATTTCTGCAGAAAACAAATAAATGAATATTTATCTTAAGTGCATAACAAACGTCAAAAAAGAGGCCATCAATAACCTCCCATCAGTTTTTGTCACACTTTGCTACCAAATAAGCTATTTAAATTGTTTAGAATTGGTTAAGTGGCTGTGAACCTGTATTGGTTGTATTAGAAGACCTACCTAGAAATGAGTAGACCTTTACAGAGATGCAGACAACATCAGGTGTGGAGAAATGTGACAAGCTCTAACGCTGCCTCCCCCTACCCCTGTGGCCATCTTCCCTAGTTGCAGTGAGGACAAAACAGGCCAGGCCGCTGGCCAAAGAGGGGAGTGAAGAGTTACCAACTAACCCTCCAGCAGGTACAGCACACACCTTGAAGGAATCGTTCCAACAGGCTTGAGTCCCCCAGAGTCCTGTGCTCTCCCCCTGGTGCCCAGGGGCAGAACAGTTGTCTAAGTCTATTGCTTCAAGCTGTCCAGGGAGACACCACTGGGCCCACTATTTAGTGGGGAGACCAGGTGGGTGTAATCCCTGTGCTTACAATCCTGATTCTTATAATCCTGACTCTTGTAATCCTTAGTCTTAAGACCAGATATTCAAGGGCTGGGCTGCCCAGGCACAAAAACCCACCCTTCCTTTAGAAATACACATATGGGCAAAAGGCACCCACACTTTGACGCTTCAAATATGATACAAACATCAAAATCCATCTACTGTTTTACGATGAAAATGGCTGGCACTTAAGTGCTTTCTATGTCAAGCACTGCTCTGGGTATATTACTTCATTTAAGCCTCACTCCAAATTACCAATAAGGCAACTGAGGCACGGAAAATTAATTTGCTCACAGTTGCATAGCTAGCAAAAGGTAAGTCAGGATTTGAACCCAGGTAACCTTGCTGCAAAGTATGGGTGCTTCACCCCGAAATGGTTGTTCCTCTGTAGCTAAAGCCCAAAGTCTTTTATTAATTTAGAGAATAATCTGGTGCCCTCATTCCAAGAAAAGAAGATCTTGTTACAATGTGGTACTTTCTGGGAGGCCCCAGGATATAAAAGGGACTTATCAAGATGTTATGACATGTAAAATGCAATTTTCTCTTATAAAATAATTTTAAGTGCCATTTTGCACATACTGTTTTGAAACTAAATTTTTGCTGTTTGCCTTAGTACATAAGAAGCATCTCTCCAAATCTGAACCTCTGCTGTGGAGTTTATCAGCATATAAATGTACTGAAACATATTTAACCAATATTCCAAGACCTTTAAGTCTTTTCCAAGTTTTTGCTTTCGTGAAATACCGTCGCAGTCATTCTGAACAACACACATAATAGCATTTTTTTAGTTTAATTGTTTATATTTAAATTAGTTTCCCCTTGTCATGTAGTACTCCTCCCCCACAACCAAGAAAATCTCATTTTCCTCATATCTGCCTTTTCCAGGCACTAGTGGAAATACTGCCATGAAGAAAACAGACAACACCCCCTGTTCTCAGGAGCTTCCATTCTAGAGGGGGGGTGAGGGAAGCAACAGGTGGTAAATACGTAATAATCAAAATACTTTGAGATAGGAATAAGTGTCATGAAGAAATTGATGGGTGATGTGATAGTGATGGGCTGGGAAGTTTTAAATTGGATCGTCAAGGAAAGACTCACTCAGAAGGTGACATATGAGTGATGTCTCTTGATTTCCCCTGCTCTCCTCTTTGCACTGATTTAATCACATGGCTTCTCCACTGGGGTACTCCAGCGGACATCTCTATGGAGTGGGAGAATGTGGCAGGAGGATAAGATCTTCACTCAGGAGGCAGGATGGAGCCACCTGGTCCAGGAAGTCCCCAGAGCTATGATCTCTACCCTCTGCCTGATGCAGAATCAGCAGCTATTCCCCTCGGTCATGGACACATGTGCACGTCCTAACCTAGCCAACAGCTTTCCACCCTGGGAAGCAGATGTTTTACCCCAGATGGGAGTTCAGAAAGAGAGCACGAAGTGTTTGAGAAAATTGCTCTGAATTGCCACTGTGGATAGACATCTTCAAGTGACTGCCTGGAACAAAATGTGCTTGGCGGACACAGTTAAAAGAGATTTGACAGTACTCAACACCCTCTTCCCTTGATTTCTGGCAAATTGGATCCCCTAGGAGGCTTCAGCAGGGGGAAATTAAGGTCTGAAAATAATAGCTACATCTCCCCCAAGGATCTGCCCTAGTGTCTTGTTGTCCACCATCGGCTGCTCCTCTAAGCCACAGTAAATCTCTGTTGAAAAGTGGTTATTGTTGTAAATAGCTGAACTGTCTTTAGATCTCTAGACACGGCACCCATGAAGCCCTTAGCAAGCCCCATTTCTTTTCATCTTCACGGCAATCCTTTGTCACAGCTGCTGTTATCCACCCATTTTACAGATGAAGACAGTGAGGCTCAGAGAGGCTAAACTACTTATACAAAATCACACATGTAAGAGCAGTGGGGCAGACAGAGGACTCGAACAGCTGGTCCAACGTATTCTTAAATTCACGCTTAATCACTAAGATAACACTTTTCTGGTCCTGATATTCAGAGACTTGCCCGAGGTCACACAGACAGTAAATCACAAGGATATCAAATGGCTGAGCTAAGTAAGTTAGGCTGCCATAACGAACAACCCCCAAATCTCAGCAGTGTAAGGCAAAGAAGCTCGTTCCTTGGCTCACCTTTCAAGTCTATCAAGGAGGCTCTGCTCATTATAGTCACTCAGGGACTCACGCTGATAGAAGCTTCCACCATCAACCAGGCAGAAAAGGAATCTGATGGCTTTAGGATTAGCTCTTAAAGCATCTACCCAAAGTCCCGCATGTCACTTTCGCTCATGTATTTTTGAACAAAGCAAGCCACAGTGCTACACTTGCCTTCAGAGAGCAGGGAAGACCTGGAACTATTTGGTGGATGGCACTAATGCTTACCCCACCAGGCCAGGGGGAAGGACCACCAACTCTCTTTGCCCTTCTCCACAAGGTATGCAACGGACGAGGCAGCTTAGGTGGTTTTATTTCTTTCTTTCTCCCCCTATTGATCTTCCTTTTTGGGTTATTTGCTACTGAAAATGAAACATCAGAAAGACCGATTCCGTCTAACCAGGCTCTTTATCAATGGGTTTGCAAGAGCAAGGGCTCCAGGCATTTTAAGGTCTGTGGGAATCTTGCTGCATTTTTAACTCATTTAGCCTGCTCCTTGAAGTCGCAATAGATTTCAGGTCGTATTGGAAGTCAGCATTAGCGAAAAACTTCCATCTTGCTGATTGGACCTGAATATTTAAGATTTTGAAAGCTTTGCCGGGACCAGATTTAATTTTAAAAGGGGAAAGGGGTTGCTTTTGAACTTCAAGAAGAAGGCTGGAGGCTCAGCAGGGGGCTGCGTTAGTAAAGTGAAATGCGAAAAGCCCGGTGGTCTTGAAAGAAACGCTCCAAAGTGAAAAAAATAACACTAAAGCTTCCAGTGGGTGAACCTTAAATCAGACTTCAAAAGCACTGCTAGTTTAAATATTGTTTATAGGACTGAAGTACTGCTCCTTCCTCTGGCTGGATTTTAAATACCCTAATTTGATTACTCGGGGGAGAGGCAGGCAGAACCAGCTTAAATGAGCTTCACTGTTAATTATTCAGAGGGCTTTTTATTGTGTAATCAAACGTAAAGTCTTACAGAAAGCTTAGAGGCACATTCTCACCCCACCTCCCCAGCCCAACTTCCACTTTGGGTCTGTGTGCATTTCTTGTGTAGTGGCTGTTCACTGGCAGATCTTCAGCAAAGTCCCACTGGTGAAGAGAAGACACCCCCAACCGAGAAAAGCCTTTGATTCTGCTGCTCAGATCTCCATGCCATGAGAAGTCAGCCTTAAGTTAGGTTTATCTTGATCACTTTTTGCCTTCTGTATCAGAGCACCTCCCTTCTACCCACAACCACCAGCACTCAGCAGCCCCTAGTAAGCCTAGACCCTTGTCAGTGTCTCCCCCAAACCAAAGCAGTTCTGTTCGTTCTCTTTTCTTTTCTTTCCTTTTTTTTTTTTTTTTTTTTTTTTTTTGAGACAGAGTTTCACTCTTGTTGCCCCAGGCTGGAGTGCAATGGTGGGATCTTGGCTCACTGCAACCTCTGCCTCCTGGGTTCAAGCTATTCTCCTGTCTCAGCCTCCAGAGCATCTGGGATTACAGGCACGTGCCACCATGCCTGACTAATTTTTGTATTTTTAGTAGAGAAGGGGTTTTACCATATTGGCCAGGCTGATCTCAAATTCCAGACCTCAGGTGATCTGCCCACCTTGGCCTCCCAAAGTGCTGGGATTACAGGTGTGAGCCACCGCACCCGGCCCATCTTCTCATTTCAAGTTCCTGCTCTCTGCTAGGTGAGAGCTAGCCAAATAGTTAAAAGGATCCTCATGATCTAAAATTATTTCTGCAAAGAAAAAGAGGATAAAGAAAGAGATAAGTGGATGGATGAATGGAAGGAAAGATACATGGACAGAGAGATTGATAGACCAATCAGTCGATCAATAGATATGTAAAGGTAGTTGAGAGATTACATATTGAGACTCCCTGCTCTCTTATCAATAGAAATCCACTGCCCCATAGCCACAAGTCCAAAATCCAAAAGCTCTGAAAACTCAGTTTTTTCATAAGTCATTTGGCAGCAAAATCTGACATGAACCAATCTAAGTTGGTAGCAAAGTTTGACTTAAAGCTATTTCTGGTCTTTTTTCTCCACCCTAGTGTAAATATCCATGTGTTTCATTGCAGAAATATTCATGTGTTTGGTTACAAGATGCTGTCCCCTTAGCCCCCTCAGAGGGATTATGTTAACATATAGTATACGCAGCATGTTTCCTTTCCAAAATGCCAAAATTGTTAATTTGGCAACACATCTGGTCTCACAGATTTCAGATAAGGGATTACGGATGTGTCACCTGCAGAACTACTGGGCTTCAGTCTCCTTTCCAGAAAATTCCCAACCCATGAGAGGAAGATCCAGATTTTGTAGAGCCTGAAGCTTATTTAACTGGGGAGAGGGCACTTTACAAAAAAAAAAAAAAAATACAAAATTACAATACCAAATTAGGTACAGGGTCCTGGAAGAGGGACCGACATAAGTGAGGAGCCCTAAGCTTTAGCTTCATTTGTTTCACTGTAAGTGACTTAAACTCCCTTAGTTTGTTCTCTGTCTGAAAAGGGGATGACAATGACTACATCACAAGGTTATAGTGATTGAGATGACTTGGTGAGAAGGAACAGTAGGGTTTTGCACACAGCGTTGTAGAGAACTTTTGCCCAATCAACCTCCCATCAGTGATTTTCATTGTGCAACCCACCCCCATTAGCCCCACCCCCAACCCCACCCAGTAATATTCTCTGTGTGTCTCTCAGAAATGTCCCTGATAGTGGACCCCTTGGGCAACAGAAAAAGCAAAGATTCAGAAATGAACATGCTTTTCAATTCACCCCCCCAGGAGTAATCGCAGACCTGCACAGGATTCTATGAGAGGACCAGGTCTAAAATGCAAATAGATGCAAAAAATATGCAAATATATACCACCTCCCCTCCTCCACCCAGTAAGCAAAAGTCTCTCCAAACCTAGATTTCACTCAAAAGAGCCAGCTATGGAGAACTACCCCCTCCCATGTCTTCACAAGTACAGGAGTGGGGCGGAAACAGAGCCCAGCCACTATTCCTCCTCTATTTATTGCGTTTCTTAAAAGAATTTGTAATAAACCGAGGCTCTGGAAACAGGAAACTCATTAAGCTGTTTCTCACTCAGGGACCCGGGGGAAGCAAGAGCACCATTAAAAAAATCAATAAGGACAAGTCCATGGGACAGAAGTGGGAGCATTTCGTCACAGCGCCAAAGGTAACCAACCACATGCGACTCGACCCTTTGGCTCTGAGGCCCCAGTTTGTGTTGAGGAGTATTTTTGCCAGTCTTTTCTCTGATGGGATTTCTTTTTTCGAGTTGGTTCTCGGAGTGAAGGGAAGTCAGAGCCACACGCTGTTGGATGGTTCTTTGTAAATTTTAATTAAAACAGTTATCTGGGGATTATAGGAGAAATAATATTTGGCTGGATGCCACATAATGGGGACGGGAGGAGGGTGCTAAGCAGCTGCTTAACAGGATGTCACCAGAAGGAAATGGACTCACCTCACTCTATCTTCGAAATCAATAACAGGCATTTCTCTCTCCCCTCTCCCCTCCCTCCCCTCTCTCTCTGTCTCTCTCTCCTCTTTAACCTAGTCAGAAAATAAAAGCCAGGCACAGTAGCTCATGCCTGTAATCCCAAAGGATTGGGAGGCCAATGCAGGGGGATCGCTTGAGCCCAGGAGTTTGAGACTAGCCTGGCCAACATAGCAAGACCCTGTGTCTACAAAAAAAATTAAAAATTAGCTGGGCACAGTGGTGTGCACCTGTGTTCCCAGGTATTAGGGAGGCTGAAGTGGGAGGATAATTTTAAGCCGAGGAATTGGAGGCTGCAGTGAGCTATAATCCCACCACGGCACTCCAGCCTCCCACCTGGGCAAGAGAGTGAGATCCTATCTCTAAAAAAAATAAAAGAAAAAGTGAGTGATTCAACAGACAAGATTTTCTACAAACTAGAATTTTGCATTTAAGAAGACACCAAGGTACAGATTCTGTTTACCCAAAGTTATTCCTAACCCAGGACCTCCCAAACTCATCTGCTCAATAAACAAGCCTAACAATAATAATAATAATAACGGCAAGAGGTAATACTGAGATAGGTAAAGGTAACAGAGCACACAACTAGAGTGTTTGCTGAACCTGTCCTCTAACCCATAAAATGGATACAATGCACTTTCCCGCCTACCTCACAACTTTAGTGAAAAATGCCAGGAAATAAATAGAAGGCAAACTCACTTTAAAAATGTGAGAATGCTTAGCAGTACTGTGGCCATGTAAATTTTAGAGGCCACTGCTCAACATAATTGTAAATGGGCTAGGTTCTGTGCTAAGAAAGCTTCTGTAGGCATATTATCCAGTTATGCCCTCTTAATAACCCTATGGGGCACTATTCTTACCCCTAGGTGAGAGAGGAGGAATTTGCAGGCTCAGAGAGGTTAAGTGACTTCCATGAGTTTACCCAGCTGGGTAATGGCAGAGCCAGAAGTTAATTCTGGGTCTGTTTATTAAACATAGTTTATTAAACATATAAACATAAATCTGTTGATTAAACATATAAACATCCAATGCCTGTTCTTCCTGACCTCATGATTATGGTTGCCCCCTCATGAAGAATTTCACCATTTTCTTACTCTTTCATCAGGGTGCTCCTAGACTTAAGAAGTAAGAGCCTTGGTTTTTATGGCAGAAAGTTGCTGTGGAGATACAGTGTGCACCTGTCTTCAGAAATGCACAGAAAAAGCAGCCGGAGCCACAAACCTTTGGGGAAAAAAAAAAATCCTTCAGGGATATTCACCACTAAAATTGGAGGAGGGGAGGGGGAGAATTAATAGCTGTGCTTGAACTCTTGCAAAACTGAATTCACCAGCAAGTTTGTGGGTCAAACCCTGGGCTGCATCATGTTCCACTCTGAGCATAAGGGATCACTAAATTGGGATGCAGGAGACCTGGCTCAGCCATGGTGACTCAGTTCACTGTGTGGTCTTGGACAAGTCCTTTCCCCCTCTCCTGGGCCTCAGTTTCTCTACCTATAAAATGAGGACTTTGAAGAGGGAATCCAGCCAGCTCACACAACCCCTGATGCTCTTCTGTATGTATAGGCAAGTGTTCATAGGGGCCAGGCAAATTGTGTTATTAATGAAAGAAAAAACCAGGCTGAATGTGACGGTAGGGAGTGGTGGGGTCTGTGGCAAACTGGAGCAGTCCTGCACAGCTAAAGGGAAGACTCTCTGTGCAGCTTTAGCTCATTTTGCCTGGGGAGAATGGGAGCCCAGAGCTTATTATTTCCAAGAGAAACCAAAAACTTACATTTTTATATAAAGGTCTCCCAATCTGTAAAATTCTGGGTAGGTAAACATGTCTCCCCCATGGGCCACCAGTCTGCAACCCCTACTTCATAGAAATGTAAGGAAGCTTTCAGCAAATTCTTTTCCTCCATTGCCAAAAATCAATCCCTACTGTGATGGAACATAGCAACTGGTTAACACCACTGCTGAGTGAAATATAAAAAATAGAGAAGAAGCATTTAGGGATTTAAGTCAATTCGGAGAGGTTCAGTTCAATAAAAGGCAAGCAAGTGCCTGTCACATCTTCCCCCCTACATTTTATTTTTTCTGCCACTTTCAATTAATCACAAGTGTCAGCCCTTCACTTTGGATTTCCTGGCTAGGATGGTTAATTAAACTTTAATTAATAGCAACTTTGGGAGCATAAGATGAAATCCTAGCTCAAGGAAGATACACATAGAACCCTGGATGTGGAAGGCTTTTGTGAGATCATCCCAGGCTATTCTCTTTGTCTTATAAAATGAGGAAACTTATAAATGAGGGAGGGGCAGACTGATTTACTCAGGGACCCCTGAGGTGCCTTGGCTCTGACTCCAGTGCTCACTGCAAGATTCCAGGCTGCCCCATGCCACAATCTGTCCAGTCTTCAAAAATTACATTGATCTTACCGGGCACAGTGGCTCACACCTATAATCCCAGCAGTTTGGGAAACCAAGATAGGCAGACTGCTAGAGCTGAGGAGTTCAAGACCAGCCTGGGCAACATGGTGAAACCCATCTCCACCAAAAATAAAAAAAAAAAAAAAGAAAATTTGCCTGGTGTGGTGGTGGGTGCCTGCAATCCCAGCTACTTGGGAGGCTGAGGCAGGAGAATCACTTGAACCTGGGAAGCAGAGGTTGCAGTGCATGCCACTGCACTCCAGCCTGGGCGACAGAGTGAGACCCTGTCTCAAAAATAAAAATTAAAATTAAAAAATTACATGTGATCTGAAGAGTCTGGTTCTAGAGTCAGGAATTCATATTGTTCTAGATAAAATGGAAAGAGGCACCTTCTACATGTTTCATCCCTGAGCTCTGACATCATCTCTCCCCCACAGTGACAGAGAGTAGAGGGGCCTTCTCAGTCTGGCAAGCTCTTGTCCTATAGCATCAGGACAATGGGAGCATTGTACCAAGCTCCTGATTTATCAAAGGACAGGACATGCCTGCTTTGGGTGCTTGGTTTTTCTTGATCTGTCATTTTGTGACTTGCATGGCCTCTGGAAGATCTGGTTAATCCAGTTCTCCAGTCTATCACATTCTAGAGCATTCTGTCATTTGTATAGAATTTCACTGAAGATTTGAGAGTGATGAGGCAGACACAGGGAGAGATCACATCTTTTTGGGGTTTTGTTTGGTTGATTTTTGGTGTTTTTTGTTTTGTTTTGTTTTGTTTTGTTTTTTTTCTGGAGATGGAGTCTTGCTCTGTTGCCCAGGCTGAAGTGCAATGGCACGATCTCAGCTCACTGCAGCCTCCGCCTCCTGGGTTCAAACAATTCTCCTACCTCAGCCTTCGGAGTAGCTGGGACTACATGCACCCACCACCACACCCAGCTAATTTCTTTAGTATTTTAGTAGAGATGGGGTTTCACTGTGTTGCCCATGCTGGTCTCAAACTCCTGAGCTCAGGCAATCTGCCCACCTCAGCCTCCCAAAATGCTAGGATTACAGGCGTGAGCCACCACGCCCAGCTGAGATCAACTTAAGGCCCACACCTCTCCCTTCTCTTCCCCAACCTTCTCCTTCCCCCTGTGCAACCAAGAAATCCTCCTCTCTTCTAGTGCAAGAAGGTTCCACCCATAATCAGGGCCCTACAAGGTAGCTATTCAAAATATTGCTTCTGATCATATACAGTGGACTGCCTGAAATGAATTCTGCTGAATACAATTCTCTCCACCTTGTGCAATGCATATTAAATCTTGATGTGGTCTTCAGTGCTGTCTCTTCTCCCTATCTCCTTTCCCAGGGTATCAAATGCTATGAGTTTCATCTAAAGAAGACACCAGTCTACACATCAAGAGCTTCCCTTTTAAATGTGCTCAAACAAAATTAGTACTATTAAGTAAATATAAACTATAGCCCACTCCGTGTTGAGCTCTTTCTCTAGAGAAGCTGAGGGCCCATTTCCCCCCATGTAAACCTGGCATTTTAAATATCATAAGGAATCATTAGCATGGGATGAAGGACATTTTCAATGCCACTGAAAAAAAAAAACTTTTGAAGTATTTTGAAGCCAAGCATAGTAATGAGCTTTGGCATTAGCCTGACTTGGATCTGAATTCTGGTTCTGCTATTTTCTTGCTGTGACCTTGAGGAGGTTAGGAAGCCTCCATGAAATTTGGATCATGAGTTACATGAGGACATAACTCCAAACAGTGTATTCTGAAGTGACACCAATCTTGCAGGAAGGTACACACACACACACACACACACACACACACACACACACACACAGTATGTGTATATTCTCTCTTACTCCTCTCCTTCCAAAAATCCACAGGACTTTCCCTACGTACCTCTCAATCCCTTCCAGAACTTCTCATCCAATTTTCCTAGTCCACACAATCATGGCTCCTCCCCCTAGAATGCCACTGCGCCAGACAAATCTGCTTCCTCCCACTTCACTTCCTAAATGTCAGGCCTAGAATTTTCCCTATCCTGTGTTCTTTAGAAAACCTTCATGATTACAAAGTATTATTTGAGGCCCAGGTGTCAACTGGGGGACTGGGAAGTTTATATATGCAATTTGGAGCCAAAACCAAGGTATGGCTAAAAATTAGACCCATCTTCATACAAACAGGTTGAAAATCAACTCCAGTAGTTATTACAAAAGAAAAGTGCTGGAAACTATAATTCTCAGCAAACTGACACAAGAACAGAAAACCAAACACCGCATGTTCTCACTCATAAGTGGGTGTTGAACAATGAGAACACATGGACATAGGAAGGGGAACATCACACACAGGGGCCTGTTGTGGGGGGGTGGGGGCTAGGGGAGGAATAACAGGTGATAGGGGAATAGGAGAGGGATAGCATTAGGGGAAATATCTAATGTAGTTGATGAGGTGATGGATGCAGCAAACCACCATGGCATGTGTATAACTATATAACAAACTTGCATGTTCTGCACATGTACCCCAGAACTTAAAGTATAATTAAAAAAAAAAAAAAAAAAAAAAACACGTGTTCTGGGCCTTGACAACATCATGGAAAACACGTTTGGCTTCCTATGGCGATTTCTTGGGCAACTATGCGCTCATTCAATAGAATACACTCTGTCAAATTTGCTTCAAATAATACACATTTTTCAATTGTCTCGATTTGTGACAAAAGATCACTCCAGATCCAGAATATATCTCATGGTGTTTGGAAAGAGTCAGAAGGAATTCACAGTCAGACCCAGGCTTTGCTTTTATCTGCCGTCCCTCCCTACCTCCCTCCCCCTTCCCCTCCTTTTCTTTCTTTCTTCCATCTATTTCCCTCCTCCTTCCTCAAACCTCTCTTTCTTCTCTTTCCTTTAGACCAAGAAATTCAAAACTCCCGCAATGCGGGTCACCAGCCGAAAACCAAGCCGGCGAGGTTCCACACTCAGTCTGAGTCGGACCAGTGGGGTGTCCTCTCCCCCAGAGCAGCATGGTCTCTGTGAACCCTGGCTCAGATGAGCCCCCGAGTGTGAGCACCCAGGTGACCAGCAGCAAGGACATTGAGGACAATGAGTCATCTTCAACCAAGCCAGATGAAGAAGCTCTACATATGAGTAAGTCCTACCTAAGATCTGACTCATCCACCCTGACCCTTTGCCTTTAAGCCAGACATCAAGAAACCCTCCTGACTCAAGTCCACCTCCACTCATTTAAAGGTGACGTCAGATCCCCCATCCTTGTTTAATTTCCTTGGAGCTCTTTGTTTTACCCAGTGGAGATCAGAAATATACTCTATAACTTGCATTGCCCTGAGCCATTTCTCCTAGGGAGACAGCCTGTGGTCACCAACTGCCCTTTTTTAATTTTAAAAATATCTTTATTTAGGCCAGGCACAGTGGCTCATGTCTGTAATCCCAGCACTTTGGGAGGCTAAGGCAGGCAGATCATTGGAGGTCAGGAGTTTGAGACCAGACCGCCCAACACAGTGAAACCCTGTCTCTACTCAAAATACAAAAATTAGCTGCATGTGGTGGCGCATGCCAGTAATCCCAGCTACTTGGGCAGCTGAGGCAGGAGAATCTCTTGAACCTGGCAAGTGGAGGTTGCAGTGAGCTGAGATCACGCCACTGCACTCCAGCCTGGGCCACAGAGACTGACTCAAAAAAAAAATTTTTTTTATTTAGCCCAATTTATACAGAACATTATCAATTCAATGTGTAACCAATGCAAAAATTATTAATGAGATATTTTATATCCTCTTTTATACTAAGTCTTTGAATTTTGGTGTCTACTTTGTTAAACATTTACATACCACAAAATTTGCTTATTTTAACTGTGCAATTCAGTGATTTTTAGTAAACTTAGACTTGTGTAACCATCACCACAATCCAATTTCAGAACATTCCATCCACTCAAAAGAAAACGTTATGCCCTTCTTAACCAGAACCCCCAGGCAGCCACAAACCTGATTTCTGTCTCTACTGGTCTGTCTTTTCTGAACATTTTATAGATGGAAATTGTATCACTCTGTGATCTTCACCCTGAGAAAGCCTTTTCAGTGGCTCAAAATTTGAGGGAAACAAGTCCTTTAGAAAAAAATCCAATTAGGCAAGGCATGGTGGCTTACGTCTGTAATCTCAGAACTTTGGGAGATGGAGGTGGGCAGATCACCTGAGCTCAGGAGTTTGAGATCAGCTTGGGCAACGTGGTGAAACCCCATCTCTCCAAAAAAACAAAAAACAAAACAAAACAAAATAAAAAATACCCCTCAAAATTAGCCAGGCATGGAGGCATGTGCCTGTGTTTCCAGCTACTCAGGAAACTGAGGTAGGAGGATCACTTGAGCCTAGGAGGTAGAGGCTGCCGTGAGCTGTGATTTGCTACTTTACTCCAACCTGGGCAACAGTGCGAGACCTTGTCTCAAAAAGAGAAAAGAAAAGAAGAGAAGGGAAGGGAAGGGGAGGGGAGGGGAAGGGAGGGGGAGGAGAGAGAGAGGGGAGGGGAGGGGGAGGAAAAGAAGGAAAATTTACTGAAATCTATGAGCCTTCAAAAATTCAAACACACACATATACACAATTTTGCACAATATTTTGCTGCGGACCTCAAGTAGATAGAATCATGACTGGATTCCATAAGTCACATAAAAAATTCATTTTCAGAACTTTCTGGCTTGAGCTTGTATAGTAAAAGTAGATAGGAAAAGCAAGAGAAGGATCCAGAAGAATTCATACAGAAAGATGGAGAAGTTAGAAAGAAGAGAAGTTAAGGCAAGGAATGGCCCACCACAACATTCCTGACTCTGATGCCTGGGACATCTTTCCGCTCTCTCCTCATCTGCGGTGTCCCCCTCAGTGGTGTCCAGCAGAACCTCCCTGTTTGGCCAGTGTTCTGTCTCACACCATCTGGAATGCCTGGGCAGCTGAGGCTGGGCTGAGTGACAAGGACTGGGTGTAGCATAGATTCAAGGAGGCGAAAAAGGAGGTCAAGGCAGACCAAGAATCTGTGTGAGGCCCTGATGGTCAAAGATGGAAGTGAGCAGAAGTACAAAAGTTAATTAAACTCCAGAGCTTCTGTACAGCAAAAGAAACAATCATTAGAGTGAACTGGCAACCAACAGAATGGGAAAGAAAATTTGCAATCTACCCATCTGACAAAGGGCTAATATCCAGAATCTACAAAGAGCTAAAACAAATTTACAAGAAGAAAGCAAACAACCCCATCCAAAAGTGGGAGAAGGACATGAACAGACACTTTTCAAAAGAAGACATATATGAGGCCAACAAACATATGAAAAAATGCTCATCATCACTGGTCATTAGAGAAATGCAAATCAAAACTCCATTGAGATACCACCTCACCCCAGTTAGAATGGTGATCATTAAAAAACCTGGAGACAACAGATGCTGGAGAGGATGTGGAGAAACAGGAACACTTTTACACTGTTGGTAGGAGTGAGTATAAACTAGTTCAACCATTGTGGAAGACAGTGTGGCGCTTCCTCAAGGATCTAGAAATAGAAATTCCATTTAACCCAGCAATCCCATTACTGGGTATATACCCAAAGGATTATAAATCATTCTATTATAAAGACACATGCACACATATGTTCATAGAGGCACTGTTTACAATAGCAAAGACCTGGAACCAACCCAAATGCCCATCAACAATAGATTGGACAAGGAAAATGTGGCACATATACACCATAGAATACTATGCAGCCATAAAAAACGGTGAGTTCGTGTCCTTTGTAGGGACATGCATGAATCTGGAAACCATCATTCTCAGCAAACTGACACAAGAACAGAAAATTGAACACCGCATGTTCTCACTCACAGGCGGGTGTTGAACAATGAGAACACATGGACACAGGGAGGGGAGCATCACACACTGGGGTGTGATGGGTGGTCAGGGTTCAGAGTAATGACTGCCAGTGAGAAAAGTCCCCAACACCCCTGCTTGTCAACAGGGGACTGGGAAAGTTTCCAAGACCCAAAAGGCTATTTTATGAACAGAGGAAGTATTATCTGAGATGGGAAAAAAACTAAGATAGGCCATCAGCAGTTAAGTGATTCTTGTAGATTTCTTTCTTTTTTTTTTTAATTTTTTAGAGACAAGGTCTCACTCTGTTGCCCAGGCTGGAATGCAGTGACACAATCATGGCTCACTGCAGCCTCAAACTCCTGGGCTCAAACAACCCTCCCACCTCAGCTTCCTGGCTACTTAAGGATTTCTTGAGTCTTCTTTTGTTTAACACATACTTATTGAGCACCTACTGTGTGCCCAAAAATAGTTATTTGAGTACCTGTCCTTCCCTAGCTTACATTTTAGAAAAGATAAATGATAAATAAGAAATCCATAGGCTGGGTGCAGTGTCTCATGCCTGTAATTCCAATAGCTGGGGAGGCCAAGGCACAAGGATGGCTTGAGGCCAGGAATTTGAGACCAGCCTGGGCAACATAGTAAGACCCCATCTCTACAAAAAATTTTCTAAAAATTAGCCAGGGATGGATGGTGGCACATGCCTATAGTCCTGGCTACTTGGGAGGCTGAACTAGGAGGATCACTTGAGTCCAGGATTTCAAGATTGCAGCCAACTATGATTGTGCCACTGCACTCCAGACTGGGCAACAGAGTAAGACCTTGTCTCTAAAAATAAACAAAATAATAAAAAAGAAAGTTGTAACTAGCAAGGCAATTGCATATAATATGTGCTCGGAAGAGAATAAAACAGGATGCTGGGATAGAGAGACACTGTTGGTGGGCGTGGAGCTAGATTAGCAAGGGTGATCAAGGAAAGCCTCTCTCAAGTCCAATGTTTGAACTGATACCTGAAGACCTCAAACTGGGGAGGGAGGCAGAGGCCAGAGCATGCAGGACTTTTGCAGAGCAAGTAAGCCTTCAGAATTACTCCAGGTGCAAGAGGAAGTATCTGGGAAGTTTTCAGTACAGGAGGGACTAGACGTGGTTTGCTTTTCCAAGGTGTTTGTGTGGTTATTAATGTTATATCCATGTTGTCATTTTTTTTCAACTCTAAAAGCCTTGCTCTTAAATAAGAAGAGTAGAGAGAGAGCCCAGCTTCAAGGTCTCACCCCAGCCCCAGAGTTTGCACATGGTTCTCCCAGGGGCAAGCAGAACACTGGTGCTGGCAGCAGAACGGAGTAGCAGAGGAAGGAGACTTTTCAATGAGGGGGAGGGGTAAAAGGAGCATCTCTCTAGGCACCTGCAACACCATAGGCCTTTCCCCCAGTGACCACCTTCCCCTCACATCCAACCATTTGCCTGCTCCAATCAGTGCTGTCTCCTAAAACTCCTTCTAACTCTACCTTCTTCATACCTATTGCTTTTGTCTTAGTTTAAAGACAGAGAACTGGAGGCACATAAGGAAATCCTGACACTTATGTTTTGTTTAGCACACACACACACAAAAATTGTGTTTTTTAAAAAGTAGCTGTGACTTTTTAAGATTAAGATATTTTGGGGGAGGCCAAGGTGGGTTGATCACCTGAGGTCAGGAGTTCGAGACCAGCCTGACCAACATGGAGAAACCCTGTCTCTACTAAAAATACAAAATCAGCCGGGCGTTGTGGCGCATGCCTGTAATCCCAGCTACGAGGGAGGATGAGGCAGGAGGCAAAGGTTGCAGTGAGCCGAGATCACGCCATTGCACTCCAACCTGGGTAATAAGACTGAAACTCTGCCTAAAAAAAAAAAAAGAGATCAAGATACTTTACCTAAACTTCTGACTTTTTACAAACAAATCACTCTTAGCCAGTTATGGTGGCTCACAATTGGAATCCTAGCACTTCGAGAGACCAAGGCGGGAGGATCACTTGAGGCCAAGAGTTCAAGACTAGCCTGGCCAACATAGCCAGACCCCACCTCTACAAATACAATAAATCACTCCTTGTGGCAGCATTGGGCCTGCAATCCTGAACAACAACAGTCAACTGGAGCTTGGCGCCTTTAGGTGGGGTTTGCATTCTACAGTTTTCCACAGTCTTCATCACTCCCTATTGCCCCACTCATTGCTCCAGTTGGCTGAGTGTGTGACCATTATTATCACATTTGCCCCATTGTTTTCTTTAGAATGATGATGATTATAATGATGATGATGATAAAACTATAACTAACACTTAAAAGTATTTTTGGGGCCAGGTGCGGTGGTTCATGCCTGTAATCTCAGCACTTTGGGAGGCCAAGGCAGGTGGATAACCTGAGGTTGGGAGTTCGAGACCAGCCTGACCAACATGGAGAAACCCCATCTCTACTAAAAATACAAAATTAGCCAGGCATGGTGGCACATGCCTGTAATCCCAGCTACTCGAGAGGCTGAGGCAGGAGAATCACTTGAATCCGGGAGGCGGAGGTTGCGATGAGCCAAGATCGCACCACTGCACTCCAGCCTGGGCAACAAGAATGAAACTCGGCCTCAAAAAAAAAAAAAAAAAAAAAAAAAAAAGCATTTTTGTATCAGCAACTTTATATGTACATTAATTCATTTAATCTTCACAAGAACATCTTCATGCATATTCTGCTGATGAAAACATTGGGTCACAGAGAGGTTGAGTTATTTGCCCCAAGTCACGCAGCTAGAAATTGATAAAGGCAGAACTTGAACCCAGGCAATCTGGCCCTCAAATCAAGCTTGATTGCTCTGCTTTACCCAAGTCTTCAGGAAAAAATAAAAGACTGATCAAGAGAACAATTTGATTTTTTTTTTACATCAACCTATGTCACTTATTTTTGGTACCTGGCCCCTGAAGGCCACCTGGGTTTGAGACCTCTGGTCTAGAGTCTCTTCACTTCTCACCTAGACAATAGCAACAGCCTCCTATCTAGTCTCCCTGCTTCTTGTCCTGCCTTTACTCACTTATTTTTCTGCATGTTGAGTCAGAAGGGACTTTCTAAATTAAAAATTGGATATAGTTCTCTCTAGCTCAACATCTTTCAATGACTCTCCCTTTTCTCTAATACATTGCCTCTGATCTTGTCCCGGGCTGCCCAGGTCAACTCTTGCTAGCTCACACCTTAAGTGGGGCACACCAACCTCATCAAAACACTTTCTTCTTTTTAAACAATGCACATTCTTGTATGACTTTCTCTACTTGAAATGCCTATTCATCATTGATCCTTCAGTCTGGTGGACTCCTGCTCAACCTTCAAGATCCAGCTCAAATGTTCCCTCCTCTGTGGAACCTTCTCTGACTCACTCAGGCTTCCTCTTCTCTTGCCTCTTAGTGGTTAATATTTGCTTTTATTGAATTATTAACTTTAACTTAAAATGCATCTCACTGTATCCAGTAGGAACTTCTTGTGGCTGAGTACAGAGACCTAAAAAGCAGTGGCTTAAAAAAAAGATAAAAGCTTATTTTTTGTACAGATTAAACATCAGTCCAGGGCTGGTAAGGTGGCTTCAATAGATCATCAGGAATCCTACATCCTTCTTTTTCTTGTGTGCCATCCTTAACATCACTTCACAATCCACTATGGCTGCCAGAACTCCAGCCATCACACCCACATTCTAGGTTAGAAGAAAAAGGAAGTAAGCAAAGTACAAAAGTGCCCATTCCCAGCTGAGGTTAAGCAATCCTCTCAGGAGCTCCATACTACACTTCTACTAAAATCTCATTGCCAAGAACTTAGTCACAGGGTCATGCCCAGCTACAAAGGATGTTGAAAAAAATGAGCTAGCAAATGCTTCCCCTTATATGCATAGAAAGAATCACAGTTCAATTACTAAGAAAGAAGGCAAAAAGGAATGTGAGCTCCCTGCAGGTGTGCAGCAATAACATCTTATTTACCTTCACCCTAGCACACAGTAGGGACACAAAAATGGCTGGAAAAAAAATAAATTATCCCCCTGGGAGGAAAAGTTTGCTACTTTAGCCTCCCAAATCTTTTCCTCCATTTATACCTTAACCTCCATCCCATTTGTCACAGCATTGACAAAAGTAGATTAATTCCCAGCCTCTCTTGCCTTCTAAAACCTCCTCAAATTGATTCTGAATTCATGAGTCCTATTCTGAGAGACACACTATTTGACCAAGATCTAATTTCCAAGGCTTCTGCATAATGAGGTCTTTGTGGATGCAAGTCACTGGAGACAGCAGGTTGTGGCCTCTCCGTGGAATGATTCCCTCCCCAAATCAATGGCAAAGAGATTCCCAAGAAACAAAAGCCCAGGCTATTCCTCCTGCCAGTCTTGAAGCTCTGAGTCTTGGAACTGTTAGAGGAGAAACTCACTTAAATAGCGTCTCAAAATATGGGTCCTATACCATCTCATGTTTCCCTTCAAACCAGCCTATACAACAAAAAGACCTCCTCTATCCCCTCTCCCCCTAAAAGAAGAAATGGATTTAGGCATTCAAGGATGAGATTTTTAGACAGGCTGGGCATGGAAGATGGAGAAAGGAAGTCAGGATTTTTTCTCTGGGGATATAATTTGTCATTTGGTGCCCTAGAAGGGCTGCTTGATGTGCCAGGTCACTGTTTTTTTGCTGATATCCATATCCACCCACCCCGGGTTGGTTTGCTATGAGTTGGAGGCAGGAGTGGTAGAGCAGTCAGATGTTGCTGCTTGGTTCCAAAGAGAAGGGAAGAAACTAGGAGAACCAATCACAGCTCCCCTTGCTAATAGGCTTCTGGACACACTCCAAGGATTCTGGGATGTGTGGCTCTAGGGAAGGTGGGCATGACAGGATGAAAATAAAGGTCAAGTTCAGGTTAAATGGAATCATGCCCACAAATTGAGAGCTGAAGTGGAAAATGGCTTAATGCTGACATTTATCACAGCCTGGATGTCTCCAAAGTCACTAAGGAAAGGCATTCTTTCCCTAGCATCTAGTGATTGTGTTAATATACAAAGCTGGACACAAATGGTCTCAGGAAGCACTGGGCTTCAGGCCTTCCTTTCGTATGGCTTTTGAGACCTGAGCTTGAGCCAACTGCAGGTACATACTAAGGAATGAGGTGTCTGCACTGGCATTGTCATCGTTTGCTATCCAAATCTAACTCATAGTCCCAAATCCTTCCCTTTATTTCCCCACTAGTTGTTCACTTATTCATTCTGCAACTGTTGACTGAGATCCCATGTGCTAAGCATGCTGCCAGGTGCTATCAATAAAAAGACAAATAAAATGTGGCCCCTGATGTCAGGGAACTCACAGCCTAGAGGAAAGACCTGCAAGTGAACAGGCAATGACCATCACAGGAAATCAATGCTATGATGGGGGTCAGAAGGACAATGTGCTGCAGAGTCCACAGGTGGGCACCCTACCAGGTGCAGTGGATGGAGATGGGAAGAGAGCATTCTTCCAGAATCCCAGAGGAGGGAGGAAAATGTGATAGATCTATCAAAAGTGCATGAAACCAACATCAGTCACTCTACTCTCTGTTCTGAGATGGTGCAAGCCACCAATATTTCCCGTAAAGATAGAAAATAAAAATCAAAAATTATTTTTACCCAGTGGAGACAGCCATCTAGCATATTTGTTCACTGTGAGATGCAATCAGGTTGCACCACTAAGAATACGTGTTTCAGGCTCTCTCTTCAGTTGCTCAAGTTCCAGTAGTTGGCTATCAAAGTTTTCTTCTTAGTTCCTGGAATTTAAAAGCCATCTCAAAAGTCTCCTCTCTTTTATTTCTTGATATATCTCTGATCTCCAATGGCTCTCTGTCTGTGTATTTCCACCTGTTCTCACTCCAAGTGCCTTCTTCTCTCTTCTTGTTCATAAATCTGGGGGAGAAATTCTGGGGTATTCACAGCCATCAAGAGACAACCTCACACTGTGATATTTCAGCACCGTGGACAGCTACAAACATTCCCCAAAAGCGGTCCCAAAGCTCATGGTTTTGTGTCAAAGCAGATTCCGTGCTAGGGAGTGGAAAGAATCGAGATATCCAGGGATTTGCAAATATGTATCCACATAAGACAGGACCATTCAATTCCATTCTCCCACTTTTTTTGAGGACAGTAACATTCCATCTCTATTTCATTTCCCAAATTTTTGGAGTGTCGGTGTGTTCATTTCCTACAGCCGCTGTAAAATTTCTGATGACAGAAACTTGTTGTCTCACAGTTCTGGATACTGAACATCCAAAATCAACGTGTCCATAGGGCCATGTATCTTCTGAAATCCACAGGAGAGAATCCTTCCTTGACTTTTCTTGTGGGTGCTGCCAAGCCTTGGCATTCCTTGGTTTATAAATGCAACACTTGAATCTATAGCCCCTGTCATCACATGGCCATATTTTCCCTGTGTGTCGCTCTCTCCTACTTATAAGGACACTAGTCATTGGATAGAGGGTTCCTCCTGCTCCAGTATGACCTTACCTTTACATAACTACAATCACCTGTCACATAACAATGTTTCGGTCAACAATGGACCACATATAAGACAGAGGTCCCATAAGATTAGAGTGAAGCTGAAAAATTCCTATTGCCTAATATATCTTAGCCATCATGATATCATAGCACACTATGTTACTCACAGGTCTGTGATGATGCTGGTGTCAATAAACCTACTGCATTTTATACTGCATATAAAAGTATAACAATACATAGTACTGTACTTGATGATGATAAAATGACTATGTTACTGGTTTATATATGTACTATACTTTATTTTCTATTGTGATTTTAGAGTGTATTCCTTCTACTTATGAAAAGAAAGTGAATTGTAAAACAGCCCTAGGTAGGTCCTTCAGGAGATAATCCAGAAGAAGGCATTGCTGGGAGATGATAGTCCCATATGTGTTACTGCCTTTGAAGACCTTCAGGGGGCCAAGATACGCAGGTGAAAGACTGTGATATTGATAATCCTGACCCTGTGTTGGCCTAGGCTAATGTGTGTGTTTGTGGCTTAGTTTTTTTTGTTTTTTGTTTTGAGACAGTTTCGCTCTTGTTGCCCAAGTTGGAGTGCAGTGTGCAATTTCAGCTCACTGCAACCTCCACCTCCCAGGTTCAGGTAATTCTCCTGCCTCAGCCTCCTCCCAAGTAGCTGAGATTACAGGCACCTGTCGCCATGGCTGGCTAATTTTTTTTTTCTTTCTTTTTTTTTTTTTTTTTTTTTTGTATTTTTAGTAGAGACAGGGTTTCACCATGTTGGCCAGGCTGATCTCAAACTCCTGACCTCAGGTGGTCCACCCGCCTCGGCCTCCCAAAGTGCTGGGATTACAGGCATGAGCCACCATACCTGACCTTAGTTTTTAACAAAAATATTTTAAAAGCAAAAAATTTTTTAAAATAGAAAAAATCTTACAGAATAAGGATATTTAAAAAGAAAACTTTTTTTTTTACAGATATGGAATGTGTTTGTGTTTTATGCTAAGTGTTATTACAAGAGTCAAGAAGCTTAAAAAGTGTAAAGCTTATAAAGTAAAAAAGGTACAGTAAGTTAAGTTTAATTCATTATTGAAGAAAGAAAAACATTTTTAGTAAGTTTAGTGTGGCCTAAGTGTACAATGTTTATAAGGTCCACAGTAATGTCCTAGGCCTTCATATTCACTAACCACTTACTCGCTGACACCTAGAACAATTTTCAGTCCTGGAAGCTCCATTTATGGTAAGTACCCTATATAGGTGTATTGTTTTTTTATCTCTTATATCATATTTTGGCTGTACCTTTTCTATGTTATGCCTAGATACACAAATACTTAACATTGTTTTATAATTGCCTACAGTATTCAGTATAGTGACCTGAGAGCAATAAGCTGTATATACCACATAGCCCACGTATAGAGTAACCTATACCCCTTAGGTTTGTGTGAATGCACTCTATGATGTTTGCACTATGACAAAATCATCTAATGATGCATTTCTCAATATGTGTCTCCACTGTTAAATGACACAAGTATCATTATGTCTGCAGTGACCTTATTTCCAAATAATGTCATCGACTGAGGTCCTGGGTTATGAGGACCTCAGCATATCTTGGCAAAGAGGGTCACACAGTTCAACCCATAACAGTTGGGTATGAAGAAATATTTCTTTACTATACAAAATCAACAATATTCTTTTTTCTGAGACAAGGTCTCACTCTGTCATCCAGGTTGGAGTGCAGTGGCGTGATCTTGGCTCACTGCAGCCTTGATTTCCCAGGCTCAGGTGATTCTCCCACCTCAGCCTCTTGAGCAACTGGGAATATAGGTGCACCCCACCATACCCAGCTAATTTTTTAGATTTTTTGTTTTAGTAGAGATTGTAGTTTCTCCATGTTGCCCAGGCTGGCCTCGAACTCCTGAGCTCAAGAAATCCTCCCACCTCAATCTCCCAAAGTGCTGAGATTATAGGTGTGAGCCACTGCCCCTGGCCAAAATCAATATTAAGTATGAAAATAAAAGTTATGTCAGGGAAGGAGGAATGGTGGGAGCTGTGGGGAGCTGGAAAGCACATGCCTATCTAAAGGCACATCTAGCACACAGTAGGAATGGGGGTAGTGTAGTCCCACCTCAGACTCCTTTCTAGGGAAGCTGGAGGTCTGGATTTTCATGTGAAATCTTCCAGTTTAAAAAGGTTGACATCTGCATGGAATCAAATAAAACACATTTGTGAGCTGAATTCAGCCTGTGGATCGCTGGTTTAAAAATTCAGGCCAGTGGAGATCAGAGAGGGTTTCCTAGCAAGATGGTTTCCTCTCAGCTTTGGAAACAGTTCTCCCCTGGCTGCAGTAGAGTTTAAGGTGGGGGAAGGGAAGGGAGATGAAACCAGGGATAAAAAGGGCAGATGGATCCTGGCAGGCCTTACAGGCCACATTGAAGGAATTTATTTATTTTTTATTGTATTATTATTGTTATCTTATTTAGAGTCTCACTGTATCACCCAGAATGTAGAGCAGTGGCACGATCTCGGCTTACTGCAACCTCTGCCTCTCAGATTCAAGTGATTTTCAGGCCTCAGCCTCCCAAGAAGCTGGAATTACAGGCACCCACCACCATGCCCAGCTAATTTTTGTACATTTTGTAGAGGTAGCATTTCGTCATGTTGGCCAGGCTGATCTCAAACTCCTGGCCTCAAGTGATCCACCCACCTTGACCATGCAAAGGGCTGGCATTACAGGCATTAGCCAAAAGAAACACAGAGCCACTGATGAGTTTTAAGCAGGGGCGTGGCATGATCAGATTCACAACCTGCTTAACACTACGAGCCACCTCTTCTGGACGCCGATGGAATCCCTCTCCAGATCCCAACCCTCAGGAGCAGAGGTGACCCCAGCTTGGGGCCTGCACCCTGCCCTGCACAATCCTGTCTCAGGGGTGACTTCTGGTCAAGAGTGACCTCTCATATTCTCATCAGATCTGCAGAAGCTCCTGGAGATGGTTCGGGAGGATGCCCGGAGGACAATCATGATAGAAAATGGGATGCAAAGAAAAGCACCCAGGTATGTTCTCTTGACTCCTGGGACAAATAAAGCTTAGAATAATAGCAATCACACTAACAGTAGTAGTTGAGCATTTTCTCTGTGACAGGCACTGAGCTGTGTTGTTTATGTGTATCACTTCTCTGAGTTCCTATAATAATCCTACAAGGTAGATACTATTATCTTCATTTTACAAGTAAGGAAATGAGGCTCAGAGAGGCTATGTGACTAGTTCAAAGTCACTCCGCCAGTGAATGATAAGGCCATGACTCTAATCTAGACCTTTCTTTTTGGTTTATTTTTGGTTTTGAGACAGGGTCTTGCTCTGTTAACCCGGCTGATGTGCAGTGGCACAATCATAGCTCACTGCAGCCTCCAACTCCTGGGCTGAAGTGATCCTCCCACCTCAGCCTCCTAAGTAGCTGGGACTACAGCCACACACCACCACACCTGGCTAATTTTTTTAATTTTGCAGAGACAGGATCTCACTGTACTGCCCAGGCTGGTCTTGAATGCCTGACTCAAGTGATCCCCCCACCTTGGCCTCCCAAAATGCTGGGATTACAGGTGCAAATCACCATATTTGACAAATCCAGACATCTCTAACTCCAAAAACCATTCTCTTTGCCAGTCTGCTGTGCTGCTTCTCAGGAATTCTCTGGTTATTCATTCATCCTTTGAGTGAATACTTATGAACATGTATGGGCTGTGTACTCATTATTATTGTGAGAAGTGTCCATGAAAGGAAAGCTTGAAAGTGTGAGAACAAATAATCAGGGCATTTGACCTAGTCTGGGCTGGGGATGGGGATCAGAGAAGTTTCCTCCAAGGAAGAAGCTTAAAGCTGAGATTTAGATAAAGCATGTAAATGGGTGAGCAGGGAGGCGGGGGAAGAGAGTATTACAGGCAGCACATGTGCAAACGTGGTCATAAGGGACCATAACACCTTCAAGAAACTGAAATGCAGCCAAAATGGGATGAAACTCAAGGATTCTGGTTTTCATTCTAAGAGCAGCAGGAATCCTTTGAAGTTTCAAGCCGGCAACTGATACGATTGGCTCATAAGGAGGCACTATCAGACTTGAACCTAAGACATCCCCTTTCTGGTGGGAAGCTTTGTCCACCAGGCTTCTGACCTCTAAAAGCCCCAGAGACCACACAGCCTAGAGCCGGAGTTCCCTTCCCAAGTGTGGATTTTTTTTGAAGTAAGCAAATTACTTCCTGAAAATAAATGAGGCACTAGAAGAGGTTCATCATCGCCTTCAGCCCACTGGGATGCCAACTATGACTTATTGGTTATTGTTATTACCATAATTACAGTTCACTATGCACTTTCACATGCATCACACCTCGCCTCTGCTTGGGAAAAATGATGCATTTGCCTGCTGTTGCCTCGACTCTCTTTGGGGCTGCTCTGGAAGGTGGCACTTGGAGGCACTCAGAGACAATGTTGACCCATGAGGCCCCCACTGCTGTGCCTGATTTATAAGCATTAGAGACAGACAATAATAATGAAACATCAGCTCAACGAGGCTCCTTCCTTTGTAAGAACTCACAGCACAAGCACTGGTTTTGGGGTCAGACTGACGTGGATCCAAAACCTGTTGCCCTTAGACGTGTCATCTAGGCTTTCTCTAAACCTCAGTTTTTTCATCTATAAAGTAAGATTGTGTAGCATCAAAGCATTGGCTTTGGAACCCAACAAACTAAGGTCAGTCTCCGTGCCCATGACTAATTGCTGGGTGATGTTGGGCAAGTTGCTTCACCTCTTTGAGTCTGATTCTATTTCTGTAAAATGAGGCTCATTAGCAGTCTATCCCAAAGCGTTGTAGTGAGAATTAGATTATATTATCCCTGTAAAATATTACTAATGTTATGGAAATAACACCTACTTCGATGAACCATTTTAAGCATTTAGTCAGATAATGCATTTATTTAACATATTAGCATGTGCCTGGCATACAGTAAGTATTCAAAAAATGGCAGTGAGGTTGGTGGTGGGGGATGGTGGTGAGGATGGTTGTCACTTTTATCTCACACGTTGCCCCACAGAATCTTCTCCTGCTGAGACACGTACATTCATCATTACCATCACCCCAACTCACAGATGTCAAAGAGCAACAAGCAGTGACTTCCATAAGGTCTTCAAAGACAAAACCACACGAGAACCTGGTTCTCACAAGACCCATCATATGGCCTCTGCATTCAATTTAATGATAAAACAACCATGGTTACAGAGCAAGAATGTGTTGAAGTTTCCCTTCCTCATTAATTCCTCTGGGAAAAAAACTCTCCCTAATCTTTTGCTAAGGCAGCAGATAGTGAAGCTTCAATGCAAAGCTACAGAAAGATGGTTAGGAAAAGCTGCAGATTCTCTTTGCCCTCTCACTTTGGAAGCTGGATTCCTTTCTCACTTTAGATCCCAAATCTGCTCCCATCAGGGCTAACACTGAACTGTGGGGCTTTCAGAAATCCCTATAAGCCAGAGCATCTAGCCCCCAGCCTCAAGGCCAGACTGTCCCCTAGTCATCTAAAAACACAGCCTTTTCTTAAAATCCCATAGCAGTGTCCCTGAAGATTAGAAGCAGCTTGGGATACTTGTGGTAAATACAAATTTCTACACCTCCTCATCCTAGAACCCACTGAATCATAATCTCCAGGGGTAGTGAGATATATACGTATTTGAGACAGTCTCACTCTGTCACCCAGGCTGGAGTACAGTGGTAAGATCTCAGCTCACTGCAACCTTCGCCTCCCAGGTTCAAGCAACTCTCATGCCTCAGTCTCATGCCTCAGTTCAAGCGATTCTCATGCCTGAGTAGCTGGGACTACAGGTGTGAGCCACCACACCTGGCTAATCTTTGTATTTTTAGTAGAGACAGGGTTTCACAATGTTGTCCAGGCTGGTCTGGAACTCCTGACCTCAAGTGATCTGCTTACCTCGGCCTCCCAAAGTGCTGGGATTACAGGCATGAACCACCATGCCTGCCCGGTAGCTATATTTTTTTAACAAGCACTTCAGATGGGAATTATTTCACAGTATTTTACCGTATGGTGTGGAATTTTAGTTGTGTGTGAGTGTGTGCACGCATATCTGTGTGATCTAAATGCAGCTTCTGGAGCCCACCTCCAGGTCCAATGTATCCAAGTCCCTAGAAATGTGGCCAAGGAATCTGTATTCTTAGCAAACACTCCAGGTGAGTGCTGTGCCCAGTAGAGTCTGAAGATCCCTGCTCTAGAAAGAGAATTCCCCTCCTCCCACATGTAGTTACTCCACAAAATCTTCATGTATTCAGCACCTTGTTAAAGGACTCATTTTGCTTTGCAGCATCTTGTCAGTGCTGAAACAAAACAAGAGCAATTCTGCCTATAAGGAAATGCAGACCACCCACAAGTCAAGGTAGGAAAGCCTGGAGCCTGCAGCGGGTGCGGTGGAAGGCAGCCCACCATTACAGGGACCACTGCAGGGATGCTCCTCCCCAGACCATGGAAAGTGGGACAGGAAAGGGAAGACTTTTTCCTTCTTATGACCTCACCAGAAACAACCCCTTTTACTGTAGGTCCAGGGGTGAGAATCCAGGCATTTCTCCCAGCAATTATACACCATCAAGTTAAAATGTTCTAATCATGGAGAAGTGAGGTAGGGAGGATGTGGTAAAAGACTATCTCTCTCTCTCTACTTGGGTAAGTTATAATGGGGAGGTGGAGCTCTTCCTCCAATTTATTTTAGAGAATTTTTTTTTTTTTTTTTTTTTTTTTGAGATGGAGTCTTGCTCTGTCACTCAGGCTAGAGTACAATGGCACGATCTCGGGTCACTGCAACCTCCAAACCTCCACCCTCCCAGGTTCAAGTGATTCTCCTGCCTCAGCCTCCCAAGTAGCTGGGACTACAGCCACACACCACCATGCCAAGCTAATTTTTGTATTTTTAGTAGAGACAGGGTTTCACCATGTTGGCCAGGCTGGTCTTGAACTCCTGACCTCAAGTGATCTGTCCCCCCTCGGCCTCCCAAAGTGCTGGAATTACAGGTATGAGCCACCATGCCTGGCCAATTTAGAGAATATTCTTAGATTCCCCCATCTGTGCCAGTAACTGTGCTAGGTTTGGGGGATTCAGCAGCAAATGAAACAAACACAGCCTGCCCTCTTGGATCTCTGTATCTGGGTTGGGGTTATAACCTTTTATGTGCCATAGACTCCTTGGAAGTCTGAGAAAATCTATGGACTCCTTTAAGAAAATGTTTTTAAATGCATACTACACATTACAAAAGATTAATAAGAAATGCATAGCAATATAGATTACTATATTACAATCAAATTTGGGATATGGTCATCTATGCATGTCTCTCACAATGCATTATATAACAAGACAACAACAGGTCTAACAACAACTGTAATTTTGAATTAGTGTTGAGTATAAATGGTTTTTTAAAATATCTCTCACAAATGTAACATGATAGGCAAATACCTACAATTTCCATTTTGGTTAAAGGTTAGTTCAAGTAAAGGTGCAACTTTTTTCCCATCTGCATTTATGGACTCCTTGGATTCTACCCATGCTTAAGAATTGCTGGTCTAATGGGAGAGTCAAGCATTTCTCAGATAATCCTACAGCTGGCCATAACATCATGACTGTGAAGTGTTCTGAAAAAGAAGTAGAGAGGTTGGGTGCTAACCAAGACTGAGTCTGAGTCTGACATTTAAGCTGAGAACTTAAGGACAAAGGGAATTGAGTAGGCTATGAGGTGGAAAAGGTGGGAATGCTGTTCTGAGCAGGGTCAATAGCATATGCTAAGGTCCTAAGGCAGGAGGAATCTCAGGGGCACCAAGCAAAGACCAATGCAGCTGAAACTCAAAGAGGGCCAAGCAGGGGGCACAGAGTGAGACAGGAGAAAGGTTCCTTTATTGCTTATTTCTGTCTCTTTCTTATCACCAGCTAATAACACCACTTTCCTTACCTCCCACCTCCTCCCTGAATCACTGTCAAAGCTCTTGAAAAGAAGAGAGGCATCTACAGGAGGAAGGTCAGGGCCACGATGCTCCCCTAAAGGATTCATCTGCAGGGATTAGGGCAGCTGGTTGGAATCCAAAATCAAGGCTTTATGGATATTGTTAATGGGGGGTCTGCATTTTCCCCAAGTAGGATGAAAATTTGCTCCATTACCTACTAGGCCTGAGACCTCCACGTCTAGTCCTGTGAGCTTCTGGGGAAACCAGCAAAGGCCGGGACCTTTCCTATGGGGAGCGGTCTGGAAAATGGCCAGGGCTGCCTGCCTAAAAACATCCCAAATGCCACAGGGCTAGAAGCAAAGGGTTACCCACACATCACAGGAAGAAGGAAACCAGTTTTACCACCCCCTCCCCCAGAGCCACACAGATAAAGTGGTCAGATCAGTTTTACAAGCATTTGAAAGAAAGAAGGGGAGACAGGTTCAGAGAGAAGGTGCTAGACAATGGTGCCGAGAGCCCAAGTCCCTAAACAAGGATCCTGGAGAAAGGCTTGAGGGGCAGGGTGGGCAGGGGTAGGGGCCCTTCATCCCCCTCTAGGTAGCTTTCCCAGGCAGAGTCACAGGGGGGGTATCCATACAAGGATTCAATCTTCCACACCTAGAAAGGGTTGGATGGCATGATGAGTTGATGGGTCACAGATGAGGAAACTGACCATCCAGAAGGGAGCTGCTTGCTCACAAACAGACAAGGGGTAAAACAGGTGTTGAGCTTCACTAAATCTGCTCTTGACCCAGTGTTAAGTGTTGGGTATGGAGAGGAGGGTGGAAAGGTCCTAAACCAATTCACCATCCAAAGAGAACAATTTTATACAAATGAAACTGAGATCCAGAGGAGATATAATTCTGACAATATGCAGAGGCAGAAGGTCAAAGTTGGACTGGAGAGTCCAGATATACAGGACTTGCTGTGGACCATAAAGCAGGGTAGGATATAAGTAGGTAGAAATAAAGAGGACCCTCTGAGCAAGGATATGGCAGGAGGAAAGCCCAAGAGGTGGGGAGAAATTCATAGTTCTGAGACTGACGCCTTGATTAGAACCACCGCCCTTGCCTGAATCCTGGAAGTTAGCAGGTGCCATGGGGCCCTGGAGGCACTCTTTTCTTGAAAAGCAGACTCTGAGCAACTTGAAACCATCCCTTTGTGTTTCAGTGAGAGATCCAGCAGTACAAGTGCAGAAAGCCATACCCAGCCAGTCCAGAAGAAGTCTAAAAAGTAAGCCAGGAGGGCAATGGAAGGACCGAGGCAAGAGGGAATATGGTGACCACACCCTCTATCTTCCCAGGGGTGTGGAAATGACCCAATGCAGACCAGACTCCCTAAAGCCATAGACGATGCTGAAGGACAAGGCACTCATAGCCAAGAAGCCGAGCAGCAATGCAAACAAGGGCAAGAAATCCCTCTACTGTGCCAGGCACCATGAAAAGCATTCTATCTGCATTACCTTGCTTGTTCCTCGAAACCAATCCTATGAGGCAGGGGCATTAGCCCATCTTACAAAGGAGCAGGCTGAAACCTGGCCATGTAAAATGTCTTGCCTGAGGCCACACAGCTAGGAAGTGGTGGAGCTGGACTTTAAGCCTGAATTTCCCAGCTCCAAATTCCATCTCACCGTCCTTAACATTCGCTGGGCTCCAGCAACCAGCTATCTCACTGTGGGCTTATTTAATAGGGTCTGGACCACCATCCTGATGCTATGGGGAAGATCTGTCCTTCCTACATCCAGGAGGATGCTTAGGGAGTCTCCAGGTGAGGGCAGAGAACCCAGGTGGCTACAGGGAGTCCCTGATGCAGAGCATGTTGGGACCCAGGGAGGCCAGAGTGGTTACTAGGGAGGTTACTAGGGGACATCCCTGGGCTCCATCCCCCAAGCTCTTCTTATCTGTGTCCACAGCCGCACTAATTATGACATCAACATCCAATACAAGAGTGGGGTGTGTAACACCATGAGGGCCAAGTTTTACAGCGTAGCCCAGGAGGCTGGCTTCTGCCTGCAGGACAAGATGGAAATCCTCATGAAGTAAGGGCACACATATATCCATTCATTCAAAGGGCATTCACTGGGTACCTACTATACGCACACCAGATGCCAGGTGCTGGGGCTATATCACAGACAAGAAGAACTTGTTATGTCCTCAAGGAGCTCACAGTCTTCTGGAAAATATGGGCAGAAATGAAGTAACTGCATCCATAAGTGTATAGGTAAAAATTATAATCATTGTCCTAAAGGAAGAGAACAGGGTGCTACGAGAGAGAGAGAGCATAGGTACCTAATCTAGATTGGGAAATCTGGGAAGACCTCTCTGAGGAGATGACTTTTAGATGAGTCCTGAAGGATGAGGAAGAGCCAGCAGTGTGATGAGAAGGTGGAATGACATTCCAGACAGAAGGAAAAGTGCATGCAAATTCCCAAGTCCAGAAGGAACATGGAGAATTTGATGAGGGCTGCATCATGCAAGCCACAAATGCCACAGTTATGACATGGGATTTGATTTTAAGAGCACCAGAAAGCCATTGAAAGCTTTTCTTCTCTCTTCTGACAACCCAATAACTTCCTCCCTTTCTAGCCTACTCCTTGACTCCAGAGGCCATCCACCCCAATGAATGCATCTATGCAACAAACTTTGCATGATGGCCCATTGCACTCTCATTCTCATAGCACTGATGGATTGAATGCTCTGGGACCAGGGTTTGGAGAACACTAATCTTTGCCCTTTCCTTCTGGAAGCTGCCAGTCCAGCAGGGAAAAATGGAAAATTAAACAGGGAATTAGTACACAGAGGTCTGGAGGTTGTGGGAGGAAGCAGCATGCTAAGGGAACAAAAGGGATGCACCACCCGACCCCAGACAGCCCTCAGAAAGGTCTCCTTGGAGGAAACAGCATTTTCTTTGCTTTTCTTTTTTAAGAGATAGGGTTTTGCTCTGTTACCCAGGCTGGAGTTCAGTGGCACAATCATACTTACTGCAGCCTCAAGCACTAAGTTTTTTGTTTTGTTTTGTACAGATAGGGTGTCACTATATTGTCCAGGCTGGTGTCAAACTCCTGGCCTCAAGCAGTCCTCCCACCTTGGCCTCCCAAAGTACTGAGTTTGCAGGCATGAGCCACCACAACCAGCTGGAAACCGTATTTTCAGTTTAATAAACATAGGTGATAGTTCCAGAGCACTTACTATGAACCATTCATGGATGTAAGAGCTTTGGATTTATGTATCATTTAATGCCACAACAATCCTATGAGATAGGTGCTATTATTAGACTTATTTTGTAGATGATAAAAGTGAGCTCAGAGATGCCTCTTGTCAAAGGTTCTCCACTGGCTAAATAGTAAAGCTAGAATTCAAACCCAAGAGTCATGCTGAACAACTTGGAAAATATATTTCAGGATATCATCCATGAAAACCTCCCCAACCTTGCTAGAGAAACCAATAGTCAAATTCACGAAATACAGAGAACTCTTGATAGATTCTACACAAGAAGATCATCCCCAAGATACATAATCATCAGATTTTCCAAGGTCAAAATGAAGAATGTTAAAGGCAGCTAGAGAAAAGGGGCAGGTCACCAGCAAAGGGATCCCCATCAGGCTAACAGCAGACCTCTCAGCTGAAACCCTGTAAGCCAGAAGAGATTGGGGGCCTATATTCATAATTCTTAAAGAAAAAAAGTCTTCAACCAAGAATTTCATATCCAGGCAAACTAAGCTTCCTACATCGAAAGAGAAATAAGATCCTTTTCAGATAAGCAAATAAGTCCTGAAGGATGAGGAGTACAGTATCACTGTAAAGCAACCACACAAACAAGCCAACATAGTAACCTGTTAACAACATAGTGACAGGACCAAATCCACACAGAACAATACTGACTTTGAACGTAAATGGGCTAAATGCCCTGCTTAAAGTGCACAGGTAAGGTGGATAAAAAAGCAAGAGCCAATGGTATGCTGTCTTTAAGAGACTCATCTCATGTGTAATGACACTTAAAGGCTCAAAATAAAGGGATGGAGGAATATCTACCAAGCAAATGGAAAACAGAAAAAAGCAGGCATTGCCATCCTAATTTCAGGCAAAACAGATTTCAAACCAACAAAGATCTGAAAAGACAAGGAAGGGCATTACCTAATGGTAAAGGGTTCAAATTTAACAAGAAGACCTAACTATCCTAAATATATATGCACCCAACATAGGAGCACCCAGATTCATAAAGCAAGTTCTTTGAGACCTACAAAGAGACATAGACTCCACACAATAATAGTGGGAGTCTTCAACACTGCACTGACAGCAATAAACAGATAATTGAGGCAGAAAATTAACAAAGATATTCAGGACCTAAATTCAGCATTGGACCAAATGGATCTCACAGACCTTTGCAGAAGTCTCCACCCAAAAACAACAGAATATACATTCTTCTTATCACCACATAGCACATACTCTAAATAATTGGACATAAAACAATCCTCAATAAATGTAAAAGAACTGAAATCATATCAAACACACCCTCCGACATAGCACAATAAAAATGGAAATCAACACAACAAAAATCACTGAAAACTATACAATTACATGGAAATTAAACAACATGCTCCTGAATGACTTCTGGGTAAATAATGAAATTAAGACAGAAATCAAAAAGTTCTTTAAAAATAGTGAGAACAAAGATACAATATACCAGAATCTCTGGGACACAGCTAAGGCAATATTAAGAGGGCAATTCATAGGACTAAATACCCAGTTCAAATAGTTAGAAAGATCACAAATTAACAACCTAACTTCACAACTGAAAGAATTAGAGAAGCAAGAACAAATCAGCCCCAAAGCTAGCAGAAGATGAGAAATAACAAAAATCAGAGCTGAACTGAAGGAAATCAAGACACAAAAAACCATTCAAAAGATAAACAAATCCAGGAGTTGGTCTTTTAAAAAATTAAATAAAATAAATAGGTCACTAGCTAGACTAATTAAAAATAAAAGAGAGAGGCCAGGCATGATGGCTCACATCTGTAATCCCAGCACTTTGGGAGGCTGAGGCAGGTGGATCACAAGGTCAAGAGATCAAGACCATCCGGGCCAACATGGTGACACCCTGTCTCTACTAAAAATATGAAAATTAGCTGGGCATGGTAGTACATACCTGTAGTCCCAGCTACTTGGGAGGCTGAGGCAGGAGAATCACTTGAACCTGGGAGGTAGAGGTTGCAGTGAGCCAAGATCATGCCACTGCACTCCCGCCTGGTGACAGAGTGAGACCCCCCTCAAAAAATAAAATAGAGAAGCACAACTAGAAATGATGAAGGGAATGTTGCTACTGACCCCACAGAACTAAAATCAACCCATCAGAAACTACTACAAACGTGTATATGCACACAAACTAGAAAACCTAGAAGAGACAGATAAATTCCTGGACACATACACCTTCCCAAGACTGAGCCAGGAAGAAATTTATTTCCTGAACAGATTAATAACAAGCTCTGCAATTTGAATCAGTAATAAATACTCTATCAACCAAACAAAAGCCCTGATGGATTCACATATGTCTAGCCAGTTATCCCAGCACCATTTATTGAACAGCACCTGATGGATTCACAACCAAGTTCTACCAGATGTACAAACAAGAGCTGGTACTATTTCTACAGAAATTATTCCAAAAAATTGAGGAGAAGGGACTTCTCCCCCAACTCATTCTGTGAAGCCACATCATCTTGATACTAAAACCTGGTAGAGACACAACAAAAAAAGAAAACTTCAAGCCAACATTCTTGATAAACATCAATGCAAAAATCCTCAACAAAATACTTGCAAACCAAATCCAGCAGCATATCAAAAAGCTAATCCACCATGATCAAGTAGGCTTCGTCCCTGCGATATGAGGTTGGTTCAACATACAAAAATTAATAAATGTGATTTATCACATAAACGGAACTAAAGACAAAAACCATATGATTATCTCAACAGATGCAGAAAAGGCTTTTGATAAAATTCAACATCCCTTCATGTTACAAAAAACTCTCAATAAACTAGATATTGAGGGAAAATACCTCAAAATAATAAGAGCCATCTATGACATACCCACAGCCAACATCATAATTAATGGGTAAAAGCTGGAAGCATTCCTCTTGAAAACCAGTATAAGACAAGGATGTCCTCGCTCACCGCTTCCATTCATTGCAGTATTGAAAATCCTAGCCAGAGCAATCAGGCAAGAGAAAGAAATATAGTGCATCCAAATAGGAAGAGAGGAAGTCCAACTATCTCAGTTTGTAGGGAACATTCTATATATAAAATATCCATAGTCTCAACCCAAAAGCTCCTTTGGCTGATAACTTCAGCTAAGTTGCAGGATACAAAATCAATGTACAAAAATCACTAGCATTCATATACATCAACAACAACCAGATTGAGAGCCAGATCAGAAAGGCAATTCCATTCACAACTGCCACAAAAAATATGTAGGAATACAGCTAATCAGGGAAGTGAAAGATCTTTACAATGAAAATTACAAAACACTGCTCAAATAAATCAGAGAAGACACACACACAAAATGGAAAACATCCCATGCTCATGGATAGGAAGAATCACTATCACTAAAATGGCAATACTGCCCAAAGCAATTTATAAGTTCAATTCTATTCCTATCAAACTGTCTTCATAGAACTAGAAAGAATTACTTTAAAAATATATGGAACAAAAAAAAAAAGAGCCTGAATAAATAAGGCAATCTTAAGCAAAAAAAACAAAACTAGAGGAATAACATTACATGACCTCAAACTATACTATAAGGCTACAGTGACCAAAACAGCATGGTACTAAAAACAGGCACATAGCCTGATGGAACAGAACAGAGAGCCCAAAAATAAGGTTGCACATCTATGGCCATCTGATCTTTGACCAAGCTGACAAAAACAAGCAGTGGGGAAAAGGCGCCCTATTCAATCAGTGCTGCTGGGGTAACTGGTTAGTCATATGCAGAAGATTGAAGGAAGCTAGACCCCTTCATTACACCATATATAAAAATTAACTCAAAATGGATTGAAGACTTAAGTGTAAAACCCAAAACTATAAAATCCTTGCAAGACAACCTAGGCAATACCATCCCATACCTAGGAAGAGGCAAAGATTTTATGACAAAGACACCAAAAGCAATTGCAACAAAAGCAAAAATTGACAAATAGGATCTAATTAAACTTAAGAGCTTTCACACAGCAAAAGAAGCTATCAACAGAGTAAATTGACAACCCACAGAATGGGAGAAAATATTTGCAAACTATGCATCTGACAAAGGTCCAATATCCAGCGTCTGTAAGAAATTTAAAGAAATTTACAAGAGGGAACCCATCGGAAAGTGGGCAAAGGATATGAACAGACACTTTCTCAAAAGAAGACATACATGTGGCCAAGAAGCATATTTTAAAAAGCTCAACATCACTGATCATTAGAGAAATGCAACTCAAAACCACAATGAGATACCATCTCACACCAGTAAGAATGACTATCATTTTTTTTTTTTTTTTTTGAAACAGAGTCTCACTCTGTTGCTCAGGCTGGAGTTCAGTGGCCTGATTTTGGCTCACTGCAACCTCCACCTCCCGGGTTCAAGAGATACTTCTGCCTCAGCCCCCCGCCAAGTAGCTGAGACTACAGGCATGTGCCACCACACCCAGCTAGAGAATGACTATTATTAAAAAGTCAAAAAATAACAGATGCTGGTGAGGTTGCAGAGAAAAAGGAACACTTATACACTGTTGATGGGAGTATAAATTAGTTCTACCATTGTGGAAAGCAGTATGGACATTCCTTAAAGAGCTAAAAGCAGAACTAACATTTAACTCAATGATCCCATTACTGGGTATATACCCGGAGGAATATAAATCATCCTACCATAAAGACTCATTTATGTAAATGTTCATTGCACTCTTCACAATAGCAAAGACACAGAATCAACTTAAATGCCCATCAATGACAGACTGGATAAAGAAAATGTGGTACCTATACACCATGGAATATTATGCAGCCGTAAAAAAGAATAAGATCATGTATTTTGTGGAAACACAGATGGAGCTGGAGGCTATGATCCTTAGCAAACTAACACAGGAACAGAAAACCAAATACCACATGTTCTCACTTATAAGTGGGAGCTAAATGATAAGAATTTATGAACACAAAGAAGGAAACAACAGACACTGGGGTCTACTTGAGGTGGGGGGATGGTGGGAGGAGGGGGAGAAGCAGAACAAATAACTTGGGTACAGAGCTTAATACCTGGGTGATGTAGTAATTTGTACAGCAAATCCCCATGACATATGTTCATCTATGTAACAAACCTTCACATGTAGCCCCAAACCTAAAACAATTTTTTAAAGTCATGCTGGAAAAGTAGGGTGGCAGAGGGTTTCAAGGAAAAGCAACAGATAGGTCCCAGAAGTCAGAGGGACACAGAGAGCCAGGGAACTGCCAGTAGTCAGGTGTGGCTGGGGCATAGGGGGGTTGCAAGGTGATCAGAGAGCTAGATAAGCCAGATTATAAAAGGACTTGGTAGTCTAGCTGTGGTGGTTGAGCTTTATCACAGAGACTTTGATCATGAGCCAAAGGATACAATTCTGGAAGAGAAGAAATGGAAAGGTTGGAGATAAAGCCAGAAAATGTGGGGGCTGAATAATTTAGAGTCTTGGAGAAGAATTTATTCTGAGTAAACTGAAAAGCCATTGAAAGCTGTATACAGTGGGGGTGAAATGGTGATATTTATAATATAAAGTGTCATTGGAGAGACAGAACATAGGCACAAAATGATGAGGAGAGTGGGGAAGAGAGGAACCAGTATGAGCTCCTCTGCTGTGTGTCTGGCATGAAGCTCTACACTTTACACACATTGTATCATTTAATCCTCACCTCTGACAAATAGGAATCATTATTGTTCCCCAACTTACAGATTGAAAAGCTGTGTAAATACAATCAGAAGTAGGAAGAGAATGAAAGCTAATAAAAACTGACTAGATTTAACTGGGAAATAGTGCTTCAGGACCTTGGAGAGAGCTGTATCCTTTTTGTGGCAAAAGCCAGATCCTAAGTTAAAGACAAGTTGAGAGGGTTAAGAAAAGCCTCATGGGCAGCAAACCACATTGCCATGTATGTACCTATGCAACAATCCTGCATGTTCTGCACATATACCCCAAAACCTAAAGTGCAATAATATATATATATATATATATATATATATATATATATTTCTTTTATATGTATATAAAAGAGAAAGAAAAGCCTCATGAATGAAAAGGTATTTAAGTCAGATCTCAAAGGGCAGCTAGGATGGTTATAGGAGGAGGGTATCTTATTCTTCTCTCTCTTTCTCATACAACCTTGCAGGCGCCAAGAAGAGAGAGGTGTCCAGAAGTTCCAAGCTTTTGTCCTTGTCTCAAATTTTCAAAAGGACATAGCAAAAATGAGACATCAAGTATCTGCAGTAAAAGGAGATGCAGAAGAAATTGCAGACCACTGGTAAATATCCTAAGAACCAGATAAGATGGTCCCTGGAAGAGGATAGGGTGTTGTTATTACAAGATCACAATTGATTCCACTGTCCTTCAAGGAATAGAGAGGCATTACTCCAAAACTGTCATTGGCCAATAAGATCCCCCCTGCCACAGACACACTGAATCCAGAGCACAATCAGGCCCAGAACTCTGAAATCACAGATAATCCAATCCATTGTGTTCTCCATCTTACCTGCTGTTTGATTCAGACTTGCAAATAAGGACAACCTTGCCAGGCCCTGTGGAACAGGCAGATGAGGCATATCAACCTGAAAATTTTCTACAGATTCTGACATCTATGGGATAGTGTTCACTACATCCCCCCAAAGTAATGTAATCCCTTAAAAATGCAAAACTAGGCAGGCGTATCCTAGAAACACTGTGCCCCAGCACAAGGGTGATGATAAGTAACAACAAAAAAAGCAACGTGAATTGAGTGATTACAGGATGGCAGTCACTACATAAGCAATTTACATAAATTGTCTATTTTATCCCCCCCCAACAAAATAATCTTGAAAGGTACATATTAACCCCCCATTTCACAAACAAGGAAACAGAGGCAGAGGGGTAAATTCACTTGTCAAAGGTCACACCACCAGTAAATGGTGAATTTAGGATTCAAACCCCTGTCTAACCTCATCTGTATGTTCACTTGCAATGTAGAATTGGAATCTACTGAACTGTGGTGTCCCAAACCCCATCCTAGCAGGGTGAATACATTAAGATCTAAGAGTAAGATGAGAAAGTAAAACATGTACCCAGAATCCCTTCCATGAGTTTAATAATGTGAAACAGGAACTTATAAGCAGGTCCCTGGAGTCTTTGCAGAGTTGTGGGAACTTCTACACAACCTCACATCCAAGAACATCACTTTCTCACAAGCAATTTCTGGCTCTGAAGATACATGAGGCTTTTAAGAGGGTCCCCCTTATGAAAGGGGGAAGAGTCTTCTGCAAACCCACTTCCCTCTGTGGGATGGAAGTGGGTAGGGGGAGGAGGAAAGGGGAGGTATGAACTAACTCACATAAAATAGTAGGAAACTAATGCTGGTCCTCCCACAGTGGGATTCAGCCTGCATCTCTAATAGTGGAATTTCCAGTGTTATTATGGGGGAGGTAATTGCCCTCCATAGTAACATTAAAATCAAGTCAAACAAACCACAACCTAGTAAGAGTGATTTGAGTTGTAGTTCTTCATTCATCCAATTACTCATTCAGTCTTTCAAATGATAGTATTGAGCACCTACTATCAGTAAGGCAGCATTCTAGCACTTTGAACACTGAGTAACTCAGATGAGGTTCCTTTTCTCCTCAATGAAATTTTATTCTAAACAAGGAGACAGGAATCAATATAATAAATATATATCCTAGATTATAAAGCAGTATGAGAAGCCCAAAATATATAATGGATGATCAATTTTATCTTCAAAATTTTCCACAGTGGGTACATATATAGCAAGGCGTGAGGGGAGTTGTTTTTTTTTTTTAAGAGATCCACCTGCCTTAAGACCTGATCACATCTGAACCATCTCCTTAGGTTAGACGAAGTAGGTTCTTCAAGGATGGATTCCAAAACTACTCTCACATTCACATAACACTGAAATACACAAAGCTTTGACCCAACCTTGCTCATTAGTCAAAGAGATAGAAAATGCACACACAAACACACACACACACCATCTTATGTGTGAGAGCCTCCTGCATCCTCAAAGACATCCTGCAGATGTGTGTACGTCCACTCCAACCTGATTAACCCTCAGAAGAGAAGCTTAGAATCCAAAGTCCATTCCTTTCTTCTAACATTTCACATTGTCTGACAGAAAAATTACAAATGCATCCCTTGAAAGCATACCCTTGTTCTATTTTTTAATGAAATACAAGTCATTCTCCATCTCTTCCTACCCCTAAAAGTAAAGACATGCCTGATCTGTGGGCCACAGAGGAAAGGCCCCTAGATAATGAGTCCTGCTGCCCTGGAGACATCACAGAGTAGCAGAAAGAGAAAGTGGAGATGGACGGCCAGAGGTGCTCAGATCTTCCAGCAGCTTCCTAACTTGCCCTTTCTTCTTGGAATTGAAGGTATTTTGATCTGTTGTCCAAACTGCCGGAGGATCTAAAGAACTTCCGCCCCGCCAAAAAGATCCTGGTGAAACTGCAGAAGTTTGGGGAAAACCTGGACCTGCGGATTCGACCCCATGTCCTCCTGAAGGTGCTGCAGGATCTGAGGATTTGGGAACTGTGCTCCCCTGACATTGCTGTGGCTATCGAGGTAACCATCACCTCCTTTAACCCCAGTGTTTCAGGTGTCCTCATTCCAACACCTCTCAACATTCAGGCACTGTTTAAGTGCTGGGACACAAAGGCCCCTCCATTTATGGAGCTCATATTCTAATAGGAGAGGGATCATCCCATTACCTGGTTGCCTAACTCCAACTGCAAGGGACATTATATTCTATGTAAATGGTACTCCCTGGAAACTCAGAGGCTTTGGAGTGGCATACAAAATGGGCAGTTATAATAAGGAGTCCTTGATCTTGCTACTAAAAGTGTGGTCCATAGACCCCAGCAGCATGGACCTCACCTGGATGCTTGTTAGAAATGCAGAATCACAGGCTTCAAGTCAATCAGCCAACTCCAAGTTTACATTTTAATGGGATTCCAGGTGTCTTGTATACACAATACAGTTTGAGGAGCCCTAGGTATAAGTTAGAAGGGATCTACCTTAACTCAGGCAACTGAGAAGGTGATTTTTAAGGTGAGACCTGAACCGTGAGAAGACAACATCATGAAGAGAAAGGGAAAGAGCAGATCGAGAAAAGAACACAGTACGTGCAAAAATCCCAAAGCAGCACATGACTTGACTTGTTGGGAGAACTCACTGGCAGTCAGTGAGTGTGGAAGGAAGTGGCCAAGGAGTGCATGGTTCCCAGGGGATTGGAGAAGTCAGTCCATGCTGACCTTTGAAGTTCAAGATAAAAATTTAGGAGCCACTAAACAGTTTTCAGTAGTCACCATCATCACCAGAGGAAGTTCCTGGTGCTCTGTCAAAAGGCATCAGCATACAAGGACTCCACAGTAAGGGGTTAGCAGAGGCTAATGAAGTCATTTCTTTAATTTTATCAGATGGTGTATGTGCTTTTTAACAGGGCCTTCGATGCCTCCCTCCTGGTAAAGAAGTGACTCAAAAGGTCCAATTCTCAGGCCTTGACAGCCTATGGAGCATTTGCCATTGTCATGCCAGGTGGGCCCTTCCACAGGGTGACCTGGATGTGTTAATGAGGGCAGGGTTAGGAGTGGAAGGAGGAGGATGACCTTGTAAACAAACTTGAATGCCTAGACTCTACTAACTCTAAGGCAACTTCCACCTCCTACTTAGCGGTTATGGGATCCAACCTCCACCTGAAGTTATGAAGGACTTGGAAAAGGTAGTCCCTGCATGGGTAAAAAGAGTGCCAGGGGCTCCTCTTTTATTTGAGGTGAGTCCTCAGCCCTGGCTAATAAAATTTAGCATGCTCTTCTCCCAGTGAGAACATCATATATATATATGATGTGTACCTACGTAACAAATGTGCAGGTCTGTTACACAGGTATTCATGTGCCATGGTGGTTTGCTGCACCCATCAACCTATTATCTACATTAGGTATTTCTCCTGCTTTCCCCTCCCCTAGCCCCCAACCCCCTGACAGGCCCTGGTGTATGATGTTCCCCTCCCTGTGCCCATGTATTCTCATTGTTCAGCTCCCACTTATGAGTGAGAATATGCGGTGTTTGGTTTTCTGTTTCTGTGTCAGTTTGCTGAGAACTATGGTTTCCAGCATCATCCATGTCCCTGCAAAGGACATGAACTCATTCTTTTATATGGTTGCATAGTATTCCATGGTGTATCTGTGCCACATTTTCTTTATCCGGTCTATCATTGATGGGCATTTGGGTTGGTTCCAAGTCTTTGTTATTGTGAATAGTGTCACAATAAACATACGTGTTCATGTGTCTTTATAGTAGAATGATTTCTAATCCTTTGGGTATATACCCAGTAATGGGATTGCTGGGTCAAATGGTATTTCTGGTTCTAGATCCTTGAGGAATTGTCACACTGTCTTCCACAATGTTTGAACTAACTTATACTCCCACCAACAGTGTAAAAGTATTTAACTATTTCTCCACATCCTCTTCAGCATCTGTTGTTTCCTGAGTTTTTAATGATCGCCATTCTAACTGGTGTGAGTTAGTATCTCATTGTGGTTTTGATTTGCATTTCTCTAATGACCAGTGATGATGAGCTTTTTTTCATATGTGTTTTGGCCACATAAATGACTTCTTTTAAGAACATACATATAAATGTGTGTTCATATCCTTCACCCACTTTTTGATGGGGTTGTTTGTTTTTGTCTTGTAAATTTGTTTAAGTTTCTTGTAGATTCTGAATATAAGCCTTTGTCAGATGGATAGATTGCAAAAATTTTCTCCCATTGTATAGGTTGCCTGTTCACTCTGATGGTAGTTTCTTTTGCTGTGTGGAAGCTCTTTAGTTTAATTAGATCTCATTTGTCAATTTTGGGTTTTGCTGCTATTGCTTTTGGTATTTACTCATGAAGTCTTTGCCCATGCCTATGTCCTGAATGGTATTGCCTGGGTTTTCTTCTAGGGTTTTTATGGTTTTAGGTCTTACATTTAAGTCTTTAATCCATCTGGAGTTAATTTTTGTACAAGGTGTAATGAAGGGGTCCAGTTTCAATTTTCTGTATATGGCTAGCCAATTTTCCCAACACTATTTATTAAATAGGGAATCTTTTCCCCATTTCTTGTTTTTGTCAGCTTTGTCAAAGATCACATGGTTTTATATGTATGGTGTTATTTCTGAGGCCTCTGTTCTGTTTCATTGGTCTATATATCTGTTTGGTACCAGTACTATGCTGTTTTGGTTACTGTAGTATAGTTTGAATTCAGGTAGCATGATGCCTCTAGCTTTGTTCTTTTTGCTTAGGATTGTCTTGACTATATGGGCTCTTTTTGGTTCCATATGAAATTTAAAGTAGTTTTTTCTAATTCTGTGAAGAAAGTCAATGGTATCTTGATGGGGATAATATTGAATCTATAAATTACTTTGGGCAGTATGGCCATTTTCACAATATTGATTCTTCCTATCCATGAGCGTGGAATGTTTTTCCATTTGTTTGTGTCCTCTCTTATCTCCTTGAGCAGTGGTTTTTAGTTCTCCTTAAAGAGGTCCTTCACATCTTTTGTAAGTTGTATTCCTAGGTATTTAATTCTCTTTGTAGCAATTGTGAATGGGCTCATGATTTGGCTCTCTGTTTGTCTATTATTGGTGTATAGGAATGCTTGCGATTTTTGCACATTGATTTGTATCCTGAGACTTTGTTGAAATTGCTTATCAGCTTAAGGAAATTTTGGGCTAAGATAATGGGGTTTTCTAAATATACAATCATGTCATCTGCAAACAGAGACAATTTGACTTCCTCTCTTCCTATTTGAATACCCTTTGTTTCTTTCTCTTGCCTGATTTCCCTGGCCAGAAATTCCAATATTATGTTGAATAGGAGTGTTGAGAGAGGGCATCTTTGTCTTGTACTGGTTTTCAAAGGGAATGCTTCCAGCTTTTGCCCATTCAGTATGATATTGGCTGTGGGTTTGTCATAAATAGCTCTTATTATTTTGAGATACATTTGAGTTTTTAGCATGAAGGGGTGTGGAATTTTATCAAAGGCCTTTTCTGCATCTATTAAGATAATCATGTGGTTTTTGTCATTGGTTCTGTTTATGTGATGGATTACATTTATTGATTTGTTTATGTTGAACCAGCCTTGCCCCCCCAGGGATGAGCCAGCTTCATCCTGGTGGATAAGCTTTTTGATGTGCTGCTGAATTCAATTTGTCAGTATTTTTTTGAAGATTTTAACATTGATGTTCATCAGGGATATCGGCCTGAAATTTTCTTTTTTGTTGTTGTTGTTGGTGGTGGTGGTGGTGATGGTGTTGGTGTGTCTCTGCCAGGTTTTGGTATCAGGATGACGTTGGTCTCATAAAATGAGTTAGGGAGGAGTTCCTCTTTTATATTTTTTGAAATAGTTTCAGAAAGAATGGTACCAGCTCCTCTTTGTAACTCTGGTAGAATTCAGCTGTGAATCTGTCTGGTCCTGGGCTTTTTTTTGGTTGGTAGGATATTAATTACTGCCTCAATTTCAGAATTTGTTATTGGTCTATTCAGGGATTCAACTTCTTCCTGGTTTAGTCTTGGGAGGGTGTATGTGTCCAGGAATTTATTCATTTCTTCTAGATTTTCTAGTTTATTTGTATAGAGGTACTTATAGTATTCTCTTATGGTAGTTTGTATTTCTGTGGGATCAGTGGTGATATCCCTTTATCATTTTTTATTGTGTCTATTTGATTCTTCTCTCTTTTCTTCTTTATTAGTCTGGCTAGCAGTCTATCTATTTTGTTAATCTTTTCAAAAAACCAGCTCCTGGATTCATTGATTTTTTGAAGGGTTTTTCATGTCTCTGTCTCCTTCAGTTCTGCTCTGATCTTAGTTATTTCTTGTCTTCTGCTAGTTTTTGAATTTGTTTGCTCTTGCTTCTCTAGTTCTTTTAATTGTGAGGTTAGGGTGTCGATTTCTCCTGCGGGCATCTAGTGCAATAAACTTCCCTCTAAACATAAACACTGCTTTAGCTATGTCCTAGAGATTCTGGTACATTGTGGTTTTGTTCTCATTGGTTTCAAAGAACTTATTCATTTCTACCTTAATTTCGTTCTTTATCCAGTAGTCGTTCAGGAGCAGGTTGTTCAGTTTCCATGTAGTTGTGCAGTTTTGAGTGAGTTTCTTAATCCTGAGTTCCAATTTGATTGCACTGTGGTCTGAGAGACTGTTTGTTATGATTTCCATTCTTTTGCATTTGCTGAGGAGTGTTTTACTTTTGATTATGTGGTCAATTTTAGAATAAGTGTGATATGGTGCTGAGAAGAATGTATATTCTGTTGATTTGTGGTGGAGAGTTCTATAGATGTCTATTAGGTCCACGTGGTCTGGAGCTTAGTTCAAGTCCTGAATATCCTTGTTAATCTTCTGTCTCGTTGATCTAATATTGACAGTGGGGTGTTAAGGTCTCCCACTATTATCATGTGGGAGTCTAAGTCTCTTTGTAGGTCTCTAAGAACTTGATTTATGAATCTGGGTGCTCCTGTGTTGGGTGCATATATATTTAGGATAATTAGCTCTTCTTGTTGCATTGATCCCTTTGCCATCATGTAATGCCCTTCTTTGTCTTTTTTGATCTTTCTTGGTTTAAAGTCTGTTTTATCAGAAACTAGGATTGCAACTCCTGCTTTTTTTAATGCATTCCACTTGCTTGGTAAATATTCCTCCATCCCTTTATTTTGAGCCTATGTGTGTCACTGCATGTGAGATGGGTCTCCTGAATACAGCACACTGATGGGTCTTGACTCTTGATCCAGTTTGCCAGTCTGTGTGTTTTAATTGGGGCATTTAACCCATTTACATTTAAGGTTAATATTGCTATGACTGAATTTGATCCTGTCATTATGATGCTAGCTGGTTATTTTGCCCATTAGTTGATGCAGTTTCTTCATAGTGTCATGGTTTTTATAATTTGGTATGTTTTTGCAGTGGCTCGTACCAGTTTCTCCTTTCTATATTTAGTGCTTCCTTCAGGAGCTCTTCTAAGGCAGGCCTGGTGGTGACAAAATCTCTCAGCATTTGCTTGTCTGTAAAGGATTTTATTTCTCCTTCGTTTATGAAGCTTAGTTTGGCTGGATAGTAAATTCTGGGTTGAAAATTCTTTAAGAGTGTTGAATATTGGCCCCACTCTCCTCTGGCTTGTAGGGTTTCTGCAGAGAGATCTGCTGTTAGTCTGATGGGCTTCCCTTTGTGACTAACCTGACCTTTCCCCTCTGGTTGCCCTTAACATTTTTTCCTTCATTTCAACGTTGGTGAATCTGATGATTATGTGTTTTGGGGTTGCTCTTCTCAAGGAGTATCTTTGTGGTGTTCTCTGTATTTCCTGAATTTGAATGTTGGCCTGTCTTGCTAGGTTGGGGAAGTTCTCCTGGATAATATCCTGAAGAAAGTTTTCCAACTTGATTCCATTCTCCCTGTCACATTCAGGTACACCAATCAAACGTAGGTTTGCTCTTTTCACATAGTCCCATATTTCTTGGAGGCTTTGTTCGTTTTTTTCATTTGTTTTTCTCTGATCTTGTCTTCACATTTTATTTCATTACACTGATCTTCAATTTCTGATATCCTTTCTTCCACTTGATCAATTCAGCTATTGATACTTGTGTATGCTTCACAAAGTTCTCATGCTGTGTTTTGCAGCTCCATCAGGTGATTTATGTTCTTCTCTAAACTGGTTATTCTAGTTAGCAATCCTCTAACCTTTTTTCAAGGTTCTTAGCTTCCATGCATTGGGTTAGAACATTCTCCTTTAGTTTAGAGGAGTTTGTTATTACCCACCTTCTGAAGCCCGCTTCTGTCAATTCATCAAACTTATTCTCTGTCCAGTTTTGTTCCCTTGCTGGCTAGGATCCTTTGGAGAAGAAAAGGCAGTCTGGTTTTTGGAATTTTCAGCCTTTTTGTACTGGTTTTTCCTCCTCTCATGGATTTATCTACCTTTGGTCCTTGATGTTGGTGACCTTCAGATGGGGTTTTGTGTGGACATCCTTTTTGTTGATGTTGATGTTATTCCTTTCTGTTTGTTCATTTTCCTTCTAACAGTCAGGACTCTCTGATGCAGGTCTGCTGGAGTTTGCTGGAGGTCCACTCCAGACCCTGTTTGCCTGGGTATCACCAGTGGAGGCTACAGAACAGCAAATATTGCTGCCAGTTCCTTCCTCTGGAAGCTTCATCCCAAAGGGGCACCCGCCAGATGCCAGCTGTAGCTCTTCTGTATGAGTTGTCTGTTGACCCCTGCTGGGAGGTGTCTCCCAGTCAAGAGGCATGGGGTCAGGGACCCACCTGAGGAGGCAGTCTGTCCCTTAGCAGAGATCAAGCACTGTGCTGGGAGATCCACTGCTCTCTTCAATGCCAGCAGGCAGAAATGTTTAAGTCTGCAGAAGCTGCACCTACTGCTGCCCCTTCTCCCAGGTGCTCTGTTTCAGGGAGATGGGAGTTTTATCTATAAGCCCCTTTCTTTCAGAGAAAAAAGGCTGCTGCCTTTCTTTCAGAGATGCCTTGCTCAGAGAGGAGTAGCTGGAAAGGGAGTCTGGTTAAAGCAGCTTTGCTGAGCTGTGGTGGGCTCCACCCAGGTTGAACTTCCTGGAGGCTTTGTTTACAATGTGAAGGGAAAACCACCTACTCAAGCCTCAGTAATGGTGAATTCCCCTCCCCACCACCAAGCTCCAGCATCCGAGGTTAACTTCAGACTGCTGTGCTGGCAGTGAGAAATTCAAGCCAGTGGATCTTAGTTTGCTGGGCTCCTTGGAGGTGGGATCCACTGAGCTAGACCACTTGGCTCCCTGGCGTCAGCCCCCTTTCCAGGGGGAGTGAATGGTTCTGTCTCACTGGCATTCCAGGCACCACTGGGGTATGAAAATAAAACTCCTGCAGCTAGCTTGGTGACTGCCCAAACAGCCACCCAGTTTTGTGCTTGAAACCCAAGACCCTGGTTGTGTAGGCACCCAAGGGAATCTCCTGGTCTTCAGATTGTGAAGACCATGGGAAAAGCATAGTATCTGGGCTGGAATTCACCATTCCTGATGGCACAGTCCCTCACAGCTTCCCTTCGATAGGGGAGGGAGTTCCCCTGACCCCTGCCCTTCCAGGTTGAGGCAATGCCCCACCCTGCTTTGGCTAACTCTCCATAGGCTACACCCACTGTCTAACCAGTCCCAGTGAGATAAGTACCTCAGTTGGAAATGCAGAAATCACCCACCTTCTGTGTTGATCTTGCTGGGAACTGCAGACCAGAGCTGTTCCTGTCCAGCCATCTTGCCAGCCACCCAACATCACAGAACTTCTAATAACCTGGATATGGGGGTCTACATGAAATTCTGCCTTTTGTGTGTCTTAAACCCTGTCCAGGAAAGCAAGCCCATAGCTGTTGCCAATTCTCAAAGGGATCTACAAACCAAAAATGTTTAGAGACAAAAGACATTTTGAAAAGATATTAAGGAGTAGAAAAGAAAGAAAAATGCAGAGAACTGGGATTTCCTGCCCTCCCCAAATTTCCTTGCATCAATAGCAACAAGAAGGGTCTTCAAATTAGCCTGCTGAACCAGGAAGCTGGAAAGGGGTCCTCTTCCCCCAAAGGACCACTTCAATCTGATACTCCAAGCATTATGAATGACTGAATGGTATTCCTGGGGCCGCCAGTCTCAACCACAAATCTTCCAGGATCTTGAGGGGAGGGAGAGAAGGTGGAGTCTACTTTTTAGACCAAATTCTGAGATTGCCGCTCTGTCTGCCCCACAGTTTGTACGAGAACACATCATCCATATGCCTCAAGAGGATTACATCAACTGGCTGCAGAACCGGATCAACATACCCATCAGGCCCTACAGCACTCTGACGTAGGCTGGGCCTGGGTTGACCAGCTGTTGCAGTGGAGGAGGTTTGCCTATATCATGCTCCTGTATCCTTCCTGTGTTCCTGCCTCCTGACTACCCTCATGGATGCTCTTTATGGATGACCCTTTATAGTAGGGTCATCTTGAGACTGACTTCCAGCAACATTTTAAAGGGGGATGGTCCCAGGTGGACTTCCCCCTCAATTCTACACCCCAGACACAACCTAACAGTCTCTTTTCTTCAATGGTCCAGCCTGAATCTACCTCCTTCCTCTTCAGATTCCTTCACCCTATTTATCTTCCTCAAATACTGGAGAATAAAATTGAACTGAATGTTTGATGTCTGTCTGGAAAGAGTTGGGGCCATGAAATTCAGGTGTGGTATTTGGATCCTAATAACAATAGTTACCATTTATTGAGACCCAGTGCTAAGTGCTTTACCTAGATACTACCATTTCAATCTCATTATAACTTGGTTAAGTAAGCACTGATATTAGTTTAATTTCACACTGATTAAGCTAAAGCATATTTCTCAATATTATATATATATTGCCTTGGATGAATGGTTGGATGGATGGATGGGTGGGTAGATGGGTGGATGAGTGGATGGGTGGATGGGTGGGTTGGGAGATGTATAGACGGATGGATGGATAGATAGATGGATGGTTGGATGGTTGCATGGTTAGATGAATGGATGGATGGATGAATGGTGGATGGATGGATTGATGGATGGATAGATTGATGGCACATTCCCCAACAAGGCAACAGTATGCAAGAAAATTTCAGCCTGGAGTCCTCGTATGTTTTCCATTGGTCTTAGTTACAGGAAGGAAGCTTATCTTCCTATTATCTCAAAATGTGTGTGGACTCATAACCTCTTTTTTCATCTTGGTCTTATGCTCACCTACATTCTCACTAAGTTATAGGAACTGTAGGCATTTTAATTCCCTTAGTGATGGCCACGCTGAATTAACAATTGGACAACTGGACTTGATTTGCTCTTGTGCCTGGATTATCAGAGCATTTGTGTAGGCTGGACTTGAACTTCTCTCTCTGGCAATCTAAAAGTGGGCAGGAGAGTTAAATTCAAATTATTCTTCAGTCTAAGCAATATCACACTCATCCATTCACCTATTCAGTCATTTATTCATTCAATGAATATTTATTGAGGGCCCAATATGTACCAACCAAGTTCTAGGTGCTGAAGATACAGCAATGAACAAGGCAGACAAGTCCCTGTTCTCATGGAGTTTGTCACTTTTTTTTATGTCTTCTTTTTTGACACATGGTCCAAGATGAGATCACAGAGTCCACATAAAACCAGAGAAGTCAATAAAATGTGACAGGGAGGGCAGAGGGATTACGTAACATCACACGTCCCTCCACAGAGATACCCTATGGTTAATAGTAAACCCAGAAAAGCTATTCAGGGTACAAAGGTGAGACACACTCTACAAGGAAACTACAAAATGAAGAGACCCTACAGGTCTCTGTATTCAATACGAATTTGCATGAGGGAGGAGCAGAGAAGAAAGAAGGAGAACCTAACAAAGAAGAAAAACAGGGCAAAGGAGGTAGAAGAGGAAAAGGGAGCTGAGTAACAGGAGGGTGAGAAGGGACTGTGGGAGAAAACCGATCGGGGTGGGGTGAGGGGGAAGAGGGCAGGGCTGGCTGGTGGATCTCTAAGAACTACAGGGCAAACCAACCCCTCCACTTCTTCCTTTTGGACCTTTAGCAGTTTCTGTTACACACTCAACTGTCTTCTGTGAGCAAAGTTTTGAGGACATAAAGAAAAGGGGCTGTGTTCTACATCTGGGTTGCTCGGGGTGAAAAAGGGGGCTTGAGGTACTCAGATCCTGAACACTAAAGGGTTCAGGGCCTGGCAAGGTGGTTCAGGCCTATAATACCAGTGTTTTTGGAGGCCAAGGTGAGAGAATCCTTTGAGGCCAAGAGTTCAACACCATCCTGGGCAACATAGTGAGACCCCATCTCTATAGAATAAAATTGTTCTGAAAATTAGCTGGTGGTACCACCTGTTGTCCCAGCTACTCACAAGGCTGAGACAGGAGGATCACTTGAGCCCAGGAGGTCAAGAGTGCAGTGAGCCATGATCACGCCACTGTACCCCAGTCTGAGCAAAACAGTGAGACCCTGTCTCAAAAAAAAAAAAGTGTAGTAGGAACAGGATGTCAAAACTAGAGAGACTGCTATTACATGAGCTCTCAAGGTTTATAGAAACCTTAAACGGATATTTGGCTTCTCACTAGACATAGGACAGGAACCCAGCCAAATTGAAATATACCTCAAACGTCAGGTGACCATCACAGCTGACATTTAATTACACTAGATCATCAGTGCAATGGTGGCAAATTAAAGCAAGTACAAAAAGATCCCAGTGGACACGAGGGAAGGGAGCACTAACACATACTTGAGATGTCAGGAAAGGCTTTTGAAAGGAAGTGATTGATACCTCTAAGATGAGCTAGAGTTCGCCAGAAAGAGATGGGTATGCAGATAAGGAGGGAAGAAAAAATGTTCCTGGCAGAAGGAACAGCATCTGCAAAGGCTGAGAGGCAAAAAGAAACTTAATTTGTCATTTGAGGACCTAAACATAAGCCCGGCTGGGTCATATTTTGAATTGGGGGTACAGGACAGAGAAAGGGAGGAGGAGGGTTAGGGAGGGAAGTAGAACAGATCTTTTACATGCTTTATAGGCCATGTTAGGAAGTTTGGACTTTATCTTCCTGGAAATAGGAATCCACGAAAGGATTTTGAGGAAGGGAATAATTACATTTGCTTTTGGGGGCAGGGAAATGGCACCCACAAGGAACAGGGAGCTAAGATGAGGCTGTGGCAGTGATTGTAGGGAGAGCAATGGTGGTGGAGATGGGGTGAAGATACTCATTGAAAAGATATTTAAACAGTAGGATCAACAGAACTTGGTGTAACGGATTGTAAGTAACGGGGGGGGGGAGGGCAGGAATATAAGGAATCATGAGTGGAAGGTGATGCCTTCAACGTACCTGGAGAAGAGGAAGAAAAGAATTTCATAATGAGAAGGTGAAGAGTTATGTTTTAAGCATATTGAGTTGGAGATGCCTGAGGGACAGTCAGGTGGGGGGATGCATAACTAGGAGAGAAGGCTGCACGGGAGACAGAAACATAGCATCAACATCCCCTAGGTCAAGATGGTCAAAGGAAGAAATGGGAAAAGAGGCAAGGAGAGGAGAGGAGAGGAGAGAGGGGGTCTTAAGAACAGAATAACAAAGAGCATCAAGAAGCCTGCTCACAAAATAACATTTACTGGCTGGACGCAGTACTCAAGCCTATAATCCCAGCACTTTCGGAGGCCAAGGTGGGCGGATCACCTGAGGTCAGGAGTTGGAGACCAGCCTGACCAACATGGTGAAGCCCTGTCTCTACTAAAAATACAAAAATTAGCCGGATGTGGTGGTGCAGCCGGATGTGGTGGTGCCTGTAATCCCAGGTACTCAGGAGGCTGAGGCAGGAGAATCCTTCAACCCGGGAGGCCAAGATCACGGCATTGCCCTCCAGCCTGGGTGACAGCCTGAGAGACTCTGTCTCAAAAGAAATAAAAAATTAAGAAAATAACATTTACTGAAGGGCTGCTTTGTTCCAGACATCTTGCAATATGCTTGGCATATATGATCTCATTCCTTCTTCACAAGCCTGCAGAGAAGGGCTCTTGTCTCCTTCCTGTTTTTGCAGATGATGAAATGGAGGCTCTGAGAAGTGTTTTGTACGCATATCCAGCTGACTATGAACCCTCTCTCTCCAACCCTACCCCTCCGACCTGCAGCCCCCTCTTCTGCGAAAGAAGGAGGTCACGAGAGTTATTGTGCTTTTGGAATTGAGCTCATCTAATGAGGAGGCTTTCAGGAATTGTATTAGCTCACATTTGTACTGTATTCCACAGTTTCCAAAGTGCCTTCTCCAGTATTACCTTATTCGGTGCTCACAGCATCCCTCTGAAGTGGACATTATTATAATCCCCATTTTACAAAGAAGCATATGGAGACTTAAGATTGGCCAATCGTCATATAGCAGGTAAGTGGCAGAGCCAAGTCTAGATTGAAGTCTCTCTGTCCCAGTCAGGGGCAATCTGAAATTGCAAGACTTACTCCGCCCTTCCGCTTGGCAGTTTCTGAGCTTATTTCTCAGAGCTGTGGCTCCATCTAGTGGCTTTTATCAGTATTACTCTCCCACCCAGCCCTCCAACAGAAAGTCACTTTCCTGCCAAAAAAGAAAACAGCACCAACAAGACCTTTTCTGCTTAGACGAGGAGTGTTTACCCAAACAAGGGAAGACCTTTTATTACTAAAATAGATTGGGGACTAGGACGAGTCAACACATGCTCTCTCAGCTTCCAGGTTCTAAGAAGAGCCACAGGAAGACATTTTTTTGCTTGTCAGCCTCTCCAACATCTTAACTGAGCACCTACTAGGTGCTGGGTCCCCCAGGAGTCACTATCCCAAGCTCTGACCAAGCCATCTGAGTGGTTAAAATGAGAGTTTTCAAAACTATATGGGCCCTAGAGAAGCTGTTTTTCTATAAAGTACTGGACAGTAAATATCTGTTGCATGTTCTTTTTATATATATAGTCCTTTAAAGGTGTAAAAACCGTTCGTAAATTAAAAGTCATACAAAAAGAGACCACAGACCAGACTGGGGCCATAAGTCATTGTTTGCTGACCCCTGCTTGAGGATAAATTTAAGAGTGAAGAGGAATGTTCTAGACTCCCCCAAAAAATAGACAAGGAGGGCTAGTGAGCATAATATGGTAAATATATAGACGAAGGGGGTTTTGGCACTACTCAGAATAGTTTTTGTCATTTTTGTGGAAAAGGCATGTATGCAGAGGGTAAAAATCCTAGCAGTGCAAAAGGATATGAACTAAGTAGTGAGTATTCCTCCCCCTCCAACTCTCAGACCCTATTTCTGTTTACAGAGGCTCTCACACTATACCCAGTAACTTGTGTATCTTTCTAGGAATATTCTTTGCATGTACAAGCAAAATATTTCTAATTAATTAATTAAAATGAAGCATTTACTGTGTGCTCACCGTAAACCGCGCATTGTTCTAAGTGCTTTGCATTTAATTATAGTTTATCCTCACAACAGCTCTATGAGGTAGATATTACTCTGACCCCTCACTTTATTCTGAAGGAATCTGGGATGTAGAAAGTTGAGAAACCTGCCCATGGCTACATAATTTGGGTAGGTAACGTTTTCTCTTTTAACAGACATCGTCAGCTTAGTATGCAAACTTCTGCATTAATTTGCTATGCTGGTGGTCGTTTCACTTCCTATCTTCCTACTTTATATGAAGGAGGAAAGAGGCTGAAGTTTCATACCAGTGCATTAAAATCAATAGCCAAACTGTTGTCACCGCCCTGCCTTGACATTTCTTTTAAAGGTTCGCAGGTAAGGGAGGACCTGGACCAAAAGCTATGAACAATTGCAGAGAATGATATCAAAATAAAAGCCCAAGCTAATGTCAAAACAACGCCCACATCACTTCCCTCTTTACCCAAAACTGCTCATTTCAGTGCCTGACCCTCACCTGCATGGCTGAGATTGAGTGTCCTTCCCTGTTTTGGGATCTGGAGGTAGCCAGGGGACGTCAAATAAAGATAATGTAGAGTAAGAATTTAATAAAAGTGAAAATTTTCTAAATGCCTTATGCTAGGCACTACATAATTCATACGCCTTTGCTGGTAGATTCCTGGTAATTATCCTGTGAAGCTAGCATTATGCTTATTCACATTTACAGATGACAGAAAATCGAGGCTAAAGAAGGTGAAGTGGCTTGCCCAAGTCACATGCCTTCAAGCAATTAATTCAGAGTTCAAATCCTGGTCGTCTTGAGATTTTGCAAGATTGTTTTAACCACATTACACTGCCTCTCTACTTAGAAGATCTTGTTTTGGTGTTCAAATTGATCATCTTTTTGTGGGAGAATCAGAGCTAGAGCTTTAGTGATAATAAAATTTAGAAACTGTTTACATTTTTGAAGAGCGTTCACATTCATTAGCACCATGTGATCTTCAAAGCAATCCTCTGAGATGTGCAAAGAAAATCTCACCTGCATTTTGAAGACATGACACACCCAGTAACTTGAGATTTGGGCCTGGCTATTTAACTCTTGAACTTTCTCCACCACACTGCCCTGGGACAAAGGAACCACACTAGTGAACAGTGGAGAGGGGACAAACTCCTTTCTGGCTAGTATCGAAATAGCTCTGAACTTTTTTTTTGTTTACTTATTATCTGTCTTACCAACTATATTTAGCCTTCATGAGGGCAAGAACTACATCTGCTTTATTTATCATTATATTCCCAGAACTTCTCATAACATTTCTGGGATCAAGGATCAACTAAACGAATGGATGCATAGATGCATGGATGGATGGATGAAAGGATGGATGGATGGATGGATGGATGGATGGGTGCATGGATGGTTGGATGGATGCATGGATGGATGCATAGATGCATGGATAGACGGATGAATGGATGGATGAATGCATGACTGCATGGATGGATGGATGGATGGATGCATAGATGCATAGATAGATGGATGAATGGATGGATGAATGCATGGCTGCATGGATGGATGGATGCATGCATGCATGGATGGATGGATTCATGGCTACACGCATGGATGGATGGATGGATGGATGGATGGATGGATGGATGGATAGATGGATGGATACATGGCTGCATGCATGGATGGATGGGTGGATGGATGCATGGCTACATGCATGGTTGGACAGTTGAGTGGATAAATGGATGCATAGTTGAGTGGATGGATGGATGGATGGATGGATGGATGGATGGATGGATGGATAACTGAGAGAAACTAAAAGAAGTTATCATCAGGGTTAGACTCATCAGGATTCTTCAGATCCCCACTGTCATCTAGGAAATAGAGATGTCCAGAAGGCTGGCATATATGTGAGACTGCCCACCCTGGCAAAGGTGGAGCCTGATAGTGTAAGAAATAAGCTCACAGTTCAGTGTCCTAAGGCAAGGCCAGCACAAACAGCTCCCTCAACAACCCAACAGATTGGTGAAAATAGAACTGAGGCATTCCTTTGATCTTAGGCTTTTAAAGGTAAAAAGTCTACTTTCAGAGCTTGGGGCAGGTTTTCTATTAAACATCACAGAGCTAGTCTCTTCCATCACATGCCTTAAGCCAGCATATACCCCCATCCTTTGCCCCAATCCACTTTTCATGTTCTGATGAACAGGCTCTCCCACTTGCCTTTTGGGACTATATCCTTCACCATGGATGCTATTCAACAGAGATTTCCCATTCTTCTTTTGCTAGGAGTCCTGATTTTGTTCAAGTGTCTACCCCTCCCCCATGTGAATCAGGATAAAAGTTGATTGGTCTAAATCTATATTGGCAATTCCATTCCCCATGCTAGGATTGATTTATAAGTGGTTGTGTGACCCCAGGTTTGCAAGAGGAGGCTCCTGAGAAAGGTTTCTTTCTTCTTAAAAACAAACACAGAGGAAAATAGTCCTTCTCCTGGAAGTTATCTTCACTAAATTGTGCAGGCATCTTGCTGCCAACAGGGGGAAGATCCAAGAGAATCACCTTGGTTGGAACTTTTTGAAGTGAGACGATACAACCTTCATTGCCCAAAGCAGTTGAGTCTGGGTGTTCTGCTACTTGAAGCTGAAAATACTGTTACAGAAGCCCATAACAATATCTTTCTTACTCCTCTCCCTTAACCAACATCTGCTCTTTTGATAGCTATTTGAATGACAACTCCCTCTTCTGCAAATCTCAGAGAAAGCCTTTGACTCTTTCAAGCAAGATGTTATCATGCCAAAGAGAACCCAGATTTGTTATATTTGGGACCCCATAAAAAGGCAGCAGTGTGTCTTGCAAATGGCAACATTAACTCCACTAAAACCTTCCCAAAGATGTGAAACTCAGGGGTCACTAAGGAGTTGGGAGTAAGGCACAGAACATAAGGCCCTCATGAGGCAGAGACATCTTCATCTCCAAAGTCAAAATAATCTAGGAACAGGGGGTGAAAAAGAAAAGCTGGTGACTGGGGAAGATTTTCAACACTGGTTTTAAAGCGTTCATGGGAACAGGTGTGTGAAGGAGGTGAAGAATAGTTTATATTGATTAAACAGTAAGTCCTGGAGGTAACAAGTGGGAGAAGGGGCTGGAAGAAGAAGGGCTGCAGTTTGATGGATGGAGGTAGGAAATTCATAAAGTGTTTGAGCCAGACAAGACCTTGTCATCTACCTGACCTTGCATATCATTGAGTACCTTCCATGCTCCAGGCTATTTGAGAGATGCCAGAGGTATAAAGATAGACTCTGTCCTCCAAAGGTTACATAGTGGTGCTATAGTGCGATGGTTACAAGAGAACGTTCAGGTGTCAAACCGAGAAGTTCAGATCCTACTTATGCTCTCATGGGCTGTATGACTTTGAGAGGTATCTTCACTTCTATGTATCTCTCATCTGTAAAATGGGAACACCACTAAAGATTCAATGAGATAGACTGGGCTGAGCTTGGTGGCTCACGCCTGTAATCCCAACACTATGGGAGGCCAAGGTGGGCAGATCACTTGAGGTCAGGAGTTCAAGACCAGCCTGGCCAACATGGGGAAACCCCTTCTCTACTAAAAACATGAAAATTAGCCAGGAGTGGTAGCAGGCACCTGTAATGCCAGCTACTCTGGAGGCTGAGGCAGGAGAATCGCTTGAACCCGGGAGGCAGAGGTTGTAGTGATCCAAGATCACACCACTGGACTCCAGCCTGGATGACAGAGTGAGACTCTATCTCAAAAAAAAAAAAAAAAAAAGAAAAGAAAAAATTCAGTGAGATAGCCTGTGTAAAGCATGCAGCTAACAATAAGAACTCAATACATCTTAGGTATCACAACAGTGGCAGAGAAAGATGGAGCACACAGAAAGCCACCACCCTAGTCTGGCAAGTCAAAGAAGGTACATTAGCCAATGTCTTTATATGCAAGCAATAGAATCTGATTCTGGCTAATTTAACTCTGAGTCTTTACATTACTGCCTCTGAGAACATAAAAATCTAATTGAAAAGCTTAAGTCACATGATCACATCCTCACTGAAAAAAAGGCTGAGAAAGCAAATATCTGGATATTTTGATTTTTATAATAGGAGAAATACCAATCTCATAGAGTGAAAGTTTGCCAAGAAAAGAAAAAGGACTCAGATGCTAGTCACAAAAAACCAAAAATGTCCTCTGGAGAAGGCTTCCTGGAAGAAGTAACACCTGAATTGAAACCAATCCATATCCTACATTTTACCAATGAAGAAACTCTTCCAAAGTCACCAGCTTTGGGAGTAAAAGAAAGGAAAGAAGGGCTGGGAATAGAGGATAGTAGGGTTCAGGAGGAGACCCCAAAAGAGACATCTGACAGGCTGAGAGGAAGAGGCTGAAAGCTTCAGCCAGAGTTGGTGTTGGGTCCAGAAGTGGTGGCAGCAGAGCAGACAGGGAATATTGGACAGCAGTTAGTAAGAAGTTGGGATCCAGCACAGACAACTGGTGTGTCGTAAAGAATTGGTTTGGTCTTTATCCCCAGTTTCCAGGAAGGAGCCTCGAAACCCTTAGAAGTTCCTGAGTGAGACGAATTCCTTTGTTATTCATGGTGGGCCCCTCAGATCACCCCTGAGTTTATGCTAATGAGGTGATCCACAGTGGGTCTCTAGATAGTTTTATGCTGGAAGCTGGTTATGCCAGAAAGACCAACAATGTGATTAACGAGTTGGCGTTCTTAACCATGTTATATCCTTTCATCCTCCTGTGCTCTGACAGAAGGAGGGTTGGGGGTGGAGTTCAATCACACGGCCATTGAGTCAACCAAGCATATCTACATGATGAAGCCCTAATCAAAACTATGAACATCTGAAACTCCATTGAGCTTCACTATTTGATAATCATATATCGATACTCTGAAGACATGGAAGTGCCATATTTTGGACTCGCCCAGACTCACTCTGTGTTACTCTTAATTTGGATCATCTTGATTTATATCCTTTATAATAAAATTATAATCATATATATCATACTTTGTTGAGTCCTGTGGGTTGTTCTGTCTTATACACATATAAGAACTCAACAAAATGTGATATATACGATAGTGAATTCTGAGACTTTGCTGAAGTTGCTTATCATCTTAAGGAGATTTTGGGCTGAGATGATGGGGTCTTCTAAATATACAGTCATGTCATCTGCAAATAGAGACAGGTCAACTTCTTCTTTTCCTAACTGAATACCCTTTATTTCTGTTCCTTGCCTGATTGCTCAGGCCAGAACTTCCAATACTATGTTGAATAGTAGTGAGAGAAGGCACCCTTGTCTTGTGCCAGTTTTCAAAGAGAATGCTTCCAGTTTTTGCCCATTCAGTATGATATTGGCTGTGGGCTTGTCATAAATAGCTTTTATTATTTTGAGATACATTCCATCAATACCTAGTTTATTAAGAGTTTTTAGTATAACAGCGCTGTTGAATTTTGTCGAAGGCCTTCTCTGCATCTATTGAGATAATCATGTGGTTTTGTCTTTGATTCTATTTACGTGGTGGATTACGTTTTATGGACTTGCGTATGTTGAACCAGCCTTGCATCCCTGGGATAAAGCCTACTTGATCGTGATGGATAAGCTTTTTGACGCACTGTTGCAATCAGTTTGCCAGTATTTTATTGAAGATTTTTGCATCTATGTTCATCATGGATATTGACCTGAAGTTTTCTTTTTTTGTTGAGTCTCTGCCAGGTTTTGGTATCAGGATGATGTTGGTCTCATAAAATGAGTTAGGGAGGATTCCTTCTTTTTGTATTGTTTGGAATAGTTTCAGAAGGAATAGTACCAGCTCCTCTTTGTATGTTTCATAGAATTTGGCTGTGAACCTGTCTGGTCCTAGACTTTTTTTTGGTTGATAGGCTATTAATTGCTGCTTCAACTTCAGACTTTATTACTGGTCTACTCAGGGATTCAACTTCTTCCTGGTTTAGTCTTGGGAGAGTGTAAGTGTCCAAGAATTTATCCATTTCTTCTAGATTTACTTGTTTATGTGCATAGAGGTGTTTGTAGTAATCTCTGATGATAATTTGTATTTCTGTGGAATTGGTGGTGAATTAATGAACCAGAGGGGCTAATGGGAACCCCCAAATTGTAGCCAGTTGGTCAGAAGTGTAGTGGCCTGGGACCTCTATGAATGGTCTCTTAATTGAGGACACTCTTGTGTACCCTTAATCTGTAAGTTTTGAACTACCTCAGGGTAGTTAGCCTCACAATTACGTAGCAAAACGAAAGCTGTAATTCAGGCAAAGGACTATATCATTCCAACCCTGTGGTTAAGCCTCTGTCAAAGAAAGTCCTCACTGAAAGTTGGAACACATGTGTAGCTTGGCCTGCCTACTCCCTCTTCTTTAGGCAGCAACCCCTTCCTACTGACTCTCATTCATTGTGGATTGAGCAGTGCTTCAAACCAGTGCCAGGTGTGGGCATGTGACCAAGACCTGGATAATCCAAGCATGACATTTCCCTAATCATAACAAATGGTTCAGGATGGACACCCAGAGTAATCCAACAAAACTCAATTCCTGAACTTCTGTTGGAACTGGAAGAGAGAACGACGAGTCCCCTTTCTTCTGGAACTGCTGACACTAAGGATGAAATAAGCCCACTGCTTCTCAGAACCAGCACACAGAGAGAAACTGCCAACAAAGAGAGGAAAACAAAGCCAAGAAATGCAGCAAAAGAGAGATCAAATCTTGGTCACATCATTTAGGCACCTGGCTCTCTAGCCAGATCTTTGAACTTTTGGTTATGGTGGCTAACAAATTCTCTTTCTGTTGAAGCCAGATTTAATTTGATTTCCTTCACTTGCAACAAACTGATTCCTAACTAATGCAAAAGGAAAAAGAAAAGAGATCTGTGTATAAGCATAGTCAAATTCTAGACCCTTTCCTCTAAGAGGGCGAGTGAGGTCATGGAGGAAGGCACTATTATGGGATATATCACGCAGGTAATGCTAAGGCAAAATCCTGAGTTAAATTCACAACATCAATCAAGAGAAAAGGGAAAGACTAAGAACACAGATGTTTTATCACTCCATTTTGCAGCAGGTGTGAAAGTGCCAATTTGGATTTAAAAGAGCATGAAACAAATGTAAGGTGGGGATTGTTATGAGACCCAACCCTCATGTCTCTACCACTGTGAAAAGAGGTGCTGGGTAAGTAAATTTCGTAGCTCAGTGGTCTTCAAAGTGGAAGGGTTGCACAAGATGATCCATTAGAGAGCAGAAAAAAATTATTTAGCTATCTTAGTGAAAGTCTGTTTGAAGCTTTACGAGTAGTTTGAGTGTGGATTGACCCTGGCACCCTCATTCAGTCTATACTGAGAAAGAGACCATGTGTCTGGTGTCAGGCAAGCCAAGAAATCCAAGAGAAGTTGGGCATTACACAATATGAGAGGGATAATAGTGGTATTCTTGTCTTCTCATCCCCAGTGTTACTTCTGATAAGCTTCCAATGCCTCATCTTTAAATGTCCTAATATTAATTCTAGAATGCCTATTAATTGGCATTCTTCTCTCTGTACCCCAGTGATGCTCTCAGATACTGAAAGATGAGTTCTCTTCCCTTGCATTAAATGACCCAGGCAACTGATCTCCTAACTAACCCTTCCTCTGTCTCCTCTTTGGCACTGTAGCTTCTCTCCCAACAAAAGCGTTTGCCAAGAGAAACAAGGCCCCAGACTTGTGCATAAAAAGCTTAACTTTACATAGAGGTTTTTTTTTAAAACATGCAACTTCCAGTTTAATGGGAGTCAAATGGCCAAGTACCTAAATTAAGGAACATGAAATAATGCTCTGCAGTGTTCTTTTTTTTTTTTTTTTTTTTTTTTGAGACAGAGTCTCGCATCGCTCTGTTGCCCAGTCTGCTGGAGTGCAGTGGCATGATCTCAGCTCACTGCAAACTCTGCCTCCTGGGTTCAAGCAATTCTTCTGCCTCAGTCTCCTGAGTAGCTGGCACTACAAGTACATGCCACCATGCCCAGCTAATTTTTGTATTTTTAGTAGAGACAGGGTGTCACCATATTGGCCAGGTTGGTCTCTAACTCCTGAGCTCGTGATCCACCCACCTTGGCCTCCCAAAGTGTTGAGATTACAGATGTGAGCCACCACGCCCGGCCACTCTGCAATGTTCTTTAGTTCACCCCACAAACTGGTTTTTCTAAGCACATTCTGAATCTCTCTCTCTCTCTCTTTCTCTTTCTCCCCCAACCCCACCCCATGATCAAAAAGAGAGTTGAGGCTTCAGGGGATCAAGAAGCAGATCATCCACTCCAAACCATTTTTACCTGGGGTGACACAGAAACATCACCATCTAAATTTGCTAAAAGAGCAGCTGGATCTCACTTGTAAAGCAGTTCCAACAGGGGAGGAAGGGGATAAAAGTTTACAAAGACAATAAATTTAACAGTCTTTTCTCATTATACCAGAACTTGTAAGAGGATTGCATTACACATCTAGCAACTCTAGGGCATCTGACATGCGGTCTCATTTACAAACATTTTATTTACACTTTATGATTTCATGAACCTGCATAAAGTAGCCCAACTGGTGTCCTCATCTCTTCTTCAAGTTAATGACATTTTACATTTTCAGAAAACTCACCAATGAAGAGCAGCAGAGAGATGAACAGGGCTAGCCAGGAAGTGGGTCAGATGGTAATACACTGAGTCTTCTTTTCCTCTAGGGTTTCAGTTTCCCCATCTATAAAATCAGAGAGCTAGATTATGAGGGTCCCAAATCTACATTTTGACCAAGACCAGGCAAGTAATACAAATGAATGGAAGGAGCTGGGTCTAATAGTATGTGCCGAATATTTGACAGGCACCGAGAGAGGAAGGTACTGGGAGAAGAAAGTGAACTATGCCATGATCCATGCTCTGGTGAAGTGTTTGACCTTGTGAGAGATGTGAGCACATAGGCAGCTACCAACAAATATGATAAAAGCTGTGTTCAACATTCCATATGAATCCACAGGAGGGTTGGACTACCCTATCCCAGAGGAATCCTGGAAGATTGTATATAATAAGTGAGAAGGCATTTGAGGGGAGAAGAGGAGTTCTCCAGGTGAAGAAGTGGAAAGAACAAGAGAACAGGAATGGCATTTCAAGTGGAGGAAACCGCCTGTGCCAAGTCACGGTGACCTGAAAAACAATAATTTATTAGGGGAGAAAAAAGAAGTGCATTAGGGCTGGAAGGTCTATACATGAAATTATGGGGTGAGTTGGAAATAAATCACAAGGAAGCTTGAGGAATTTATCTTGAGAGTAATAGGAAGCCAGGGGTATGCAGGGGTATTTTCTAAATTGTTGAGAAAACTGGTGATATTTACATTTTAGAAAGTTTGCTCTGTCTGCAGGGTGAGGAATGGGTTAGAGCTGTACCATCCAACATGGTGGTCATTAGCCACATGTGGCTATTGAGCACTTGACACATGGCCAGTCCAGACTGAGATATGCTATGTAAACTAAAAATAAAGTCTTAAGCCCCCTGCGCCACTGACAGAACAGACCCCCTCTTGGCCAAAGAGACCCCCAGAAAAACCTTAAGTGAGTTCACAGACATGACAAGAACAGGAGGTTCAACACACCTTGTTATACTCCCTCTTTTGTGTAGTTTAGCTGACCAGCGTTCATGTTAAAATAGAGATCACGAGACCGACAAAATGAATTCTTTGTAGCAGTAAGACACCAAGTTATAAACAGGGCCTAAGGCCATGCCAGGAAAGAGTTAAGTCATGCACTCCTACACTTAAAGAATAAACTATAGTCTAACTGCCACGAGGTTTTTCTTTTCTCTAGCAGCTAAACAAGCAAGGGTCTTGAGATAAGCAATGTTAAAGCAACTTCAACTTACCAACCACCAGACACTGACTAACTGATCCTCCCCAACACCGTCTCCCCTTCCCAGCCATAACTACAGCTTGGATTAGACAAGAAACTGATTTCAATAACTTTCTCTTAATAAAAACCAGCCATGGACTGATTCTGGCCAGTTTACAGAGGCTGTGCATGTGAGTACCTTTGTCCTAAAAAGACCTTTTGACACGTAAGACCTAATTATAATACATGTAAACATCAAGCCCCACCCCAAGGTGAAGTCATATGTAATATGAACATTTGTTCAGTACATGTCATAACTGCCTTTATAAATATTCATAACTCTTCTTGTAACCTATTGAATATGTATACTTGGCCACCCTAGTCAGCTAATCCACAATTGAGAGGCTACTATGTACCACTAAATGCCACTGCAGGGACAGAGTATTTCTTAAATGAATTCACAGAGCTCACAGGGAAGGTTTCAACATGTTCCTCTCCAGTGAGCACAGGTGGGACAATTGGAAATCAAGTTCAGATCTGGCAGCTCATTCCGCAATTCCAACTTTTTGAAGTCTCGGCTGGTGAACTATTACGGAACATTTCCCAAAACACTTAACTCCAACAACAAGGTTTTAGTGTTTGGCAACATACAAGAAGAATGCAATTAAGCCTTGGAACTGTGTACTGAGTGTCTATCAGCTGGAGCCAAATGGGAATGTAGTGAGGCGAGGCTCCTTTCAGAGTGTGGAACAAGCCCATCTGTGTCTCAGACCCCCAGAGTGGAGACACCTCAATGAGAACTGGCTAACGGTGGTGAGAACTCCTTGTCATCAATGAAGGAGGCATGTCTAGGCCTTACAAGGACATAAAGCAAAGAGGTACTAAAGTCATGAAAAATAAAATGGCCCTTCTCTCTTGGACAGAGCTTAAAGAAAAATCAGAACCATTTCGATTCTTATTTGATAGACTTGTGCTCTCATCCACATCATCTCCAGGCACTATGAATGCTGATTCAAATACTAATTGTCGTTAACATTTATTGGGTAGGTAAATGTGCCAGGAACCATCATAAGGACTTTATATGCATCAAATTTTTAAAATAGGAGGAAGGGGTCATTATCAATACTTTATAATGAGGAAACTGAAGCTCAGAGAGGTGCAGCGATTTGGTTGCAAGTGACATTCTAAACTCAAACTAACTTAGACTAAAGGGGAATTTGTTGCCTCAAGAAGTACAATGAAGTGTTGAAACATCAAGCTCTGAAATGAACAAAGATGCAGATGGATCTTTGATGCAACTGGTACCAGTGGCTTTTTCCCCTCTGCTCCTCTCTTCTCTCTGTGCATCAGCCACATCCTATTCTGCTGCATGCCAGCTCCTAACACAGGTGGCAATGGGGCTGCTCAACTCCCCATGCTCTCCTCTGTGTTCTGGTTTCAAAAATTTTAGGGCAAAGCTCTGATTGGTCCAGCTTGGGTCAGGTGTTCACCTTGAACCAATCAACAGTAACCAAGATAGAAAGATCCTGTAAAAACATGGCAGCTCACTCAAATCACATGGGTTGGAGTCAAGGAACAAGAAAGAGGTTGATTTCCCAAAATCAAAAATGATATATTGTTCCCAGAAGAAAGGGAAAACTACCTATTATAGTCCACTACTTCCAAGAATGAGAGCCAACAAGACTATTAGGTAGGGAGGACACTGACTCCTCCTTAAGGTTACACACTCTGAAAGTCCTCAGAAAATTTGAGGTCCAGACCATGTATGACATGCCAACTTAATTGAACAGTAATTGACTTTTTACAGTGTACTGGCATTATATTCCAGGCTACCACATAGTATGGCCTCAGTGAATATTTATGGGTTGAATAATGCAAAGATGAATAAAACAATGTCCCTCTACTCAAAGAACTTACAGCTTAGTAGGTGATGAAGGGAAAGAAACAGCCCCAAAGAGACATAGAACATAGTCTGAGAGCTCAAACAAATGGAAGATCACATTGGTTTGAGAACACGTAGGGAGACAATAAGTTCGAAAAGTCATCAAGGAAGGAGATCCTATTTGAGATAAGCCTTGAAAACAGAATGAGATTTCAATAGGCAGAGATGCAAGAAAAATGTGCCCCAGCTAGAACAAGCTATGTGAGCAAAGGCATGGAGACAGGAATGAACATCTCATCCAGGTTTTTTAAAATTATACTAAAATATACATGATATAAAATTTCCCCTTTTAATCATTTTTAAGTTTACAATTCAATGGCATTAATTACATTCACATTGCTGTACAACCATCATCACTGTCTTGAAACTCCTGTCCTCCAAAACTCTTCCATCACCCTAGCAGAAACTCTGTACCCATTAAGCAACAACTCCCCCATTCCCAGGAACATGGTAATCTCTAATCTACTTTCTATCTCCATAAATTTACCTAATCTATATATTTTGTGTAAGTGAAATTATACAACCTTTATCACTTGGTGTTTGGCTTATCTCACTTAGCATAATGTGTTCAAGTTTCATCCGTGCTGAGGGATGTACCATATCTTCATTCCTTTGTACACCTAAGTAATATCCCATCGTATGAGTATTCCACATTCCCTTTCTCCATTCATTGGTGGATGGATATTTGGTTTGTTTCCACCTTTTGGCTATTGTACTGCAATAGCCAATAAACACTGATGCCAATAAACATAGATCTGTTCAAGTCCTTGTTTTCAATTCTTTTGGTTATCTACCTAGAAGTGAAATTGCTGGGTTGTATAGTAATTCTGTTCAGCTTTTTGAGGAACCATGGTACTGTTTTCTGTAGCGGCTGCAGCATTTTACATTCCCACCAGCAATGTACAAGGCTTCCAATTCTCCACATCCTTGCCAACACTTGTTATATTCCATTGTTGTTATTGTTGTTTTTAACAGCCATTCTAATAAAGGCGAAGTGGTATCTCATTGTGGTTTTGATTTGCCTTTTTTTAATGACTAAGGGTGTTTGGCATCTTTTCACATGCTCGTTCAAGCCATCCAGTTTTACTAGTGCACAACCCAACCATCATAAATCCAAGATGTTTAGGTTTATTGTGTAGGCAATAGAAAGCCAGTGGTAGTTTGGAAGCCAAGAGTAGCAGGATCAGAAATATAAGATCTTAGCAGAGGAGTATGAAATGAAGCCAGAGGACTAGTTAAGAGACTACTTCGATGGTCCAAGCGAGGGACCAGCCACCTCCCAACCCTGAGCCAGGGAGGTGGTAGTGGCAATGGAAGGAAAGGGACAGGTTCCAGACACATCATCTTTTCAACACAATGGGAGCCACCTATGTACAATCATAAAGAACTGGTTATGTAAATATGGTATAGTCTATGTGATGAATTGCTCTGCATCTGTAAAAATAATGATGCCGATGAATAAATGAAACAGAAAGATGTTCCCAAGTAAGTGAAAAAAATAAGGTTACAACACAGAGCATACATCACGATCTCATTTTTAGATAGATGATGCATAATTAGATCAGAATGCAAGGAGAAGGACAGAAACTGAAGGGGAAAAAGACCTTGAAAACCACACTCACACAAGTGAGTAATGATCACCTCTTGCTAAACTAACCTCTCACCAAGATACTTGTATGTTCTCTTTTATTTTCTCCCTTGCCTTTATCACTATCTGAAAATATCTTATTCATTTGTTCATCTGTTCATAAATTCCAGGAAGGAGGGAGTGTGTCTGTTTTGTTCTCCCTCTATTCCCAGAACCTAGAATCTAGCCATAGGTGAAGCTCCATAGATTTTTTTTGATGAAATCTTTCAGTGACAGGATCCATTTTTATTCTCTTACATGTATTTTTAAATGTAAAAAATGAATCTATGACCTTCATTATCAAAAAAGTGGCAAAGAAAAAGACATAAACAGGCATTCATCTCACCACCATCACCAATGCCACCAGTTCTTTGATCATAGCTGTTACCCCCAAAAGGACCTCAAAGCCAGATTCTAACACCAGATCCCACTAGCACATCAAAGTGCTTTTCTCAGCCTGTGAACCCACTCAATGCCTCTCTTCCCTTCCTCCAGCTTCCTGGGTGTCCACTTCCTCCACCTGTGCCCACTCAGCACAGGATGTCATTAACACCGTCATACCCCACAGACTTAGAAGCCTAGAATAACCTGCTCCTGGTAGGGCAGACACTTGGAAGACTCTTTCAGGAAGAGGAGGCCATCAATCAATGCCCACGCTTGTCCCATCCTCACTGCTCACCTCCCTTGCCCGCTCAATCCTAGGGACTGTGGAGGTCATTTTTAAACACTAGAACTGGCTAACATGGGAGGAGGATACCAGGCAGTGGGCATGGAAAGTACGAGTGAAGCCAAGAAGCCTAACCAGAAATTCATCTTACAATTTCGGGCGTCAGCACTTGGCTCTTAGGCCCAGCGTTTCTGAAACAGACTAAGCAACATTGGATCTGGATCCCTACGAAGTAAAAAAGACATGAGCCACTAACAATGAAGTGTCAATGTTTTTAGGTAATTTAATAGATTATTTTATTTATTTATTTATTTATTTGTTGAGACAGAGTCTTGCTCTGTCATTCAGACTGGAGTACAGTGGCACAATCATAGCTCACTGCAGCCTCCAAATCCTGGGCTCAATCAATCCCCTTGCGTCAGTCTCCCCAAGCAACTAGGAACACAGGTGTGCACCACCACACCTGGCTTTTTTAAATGTTTTGTAGAGACAAGTTCTCACTATGTTTCCCAGGCTGGTCTTGAACTTCAGGCCTCAAGTGATCCTCCTGCCTCAGTCTCCCAAAGCACTGGGATTGCAGGCATGAGCCACTGTGCCTGGCCCTATAATATTTTACTATATGATATGCTATATAGAGAAAAGTACGTATATTTATACACTACATATATGTGCTGTATGAAATTATACAGATCATTGTATTTTACCATATACATATATGTATGTAGATAGAGGAGGTTCATTCATTTATTCATTTGTGCTGTGAAACTGAATTCTGATATTTTCTACTACCTTATAGACTCAAAGTGGGGGACAAATGGGTCTTTTAAAGCCACCAGTATTTTTTTCAGCTACTCGTCAGACAGAAATGGAGTTCATCACAGTGGGTCTGAAGAAAAGAGGAGGAAAAACTTCTGTTTTGTTTTGGGAGAACACTCTTGGACTCTTGGAGCATTTCAGTTAAGCAAAGGGGAAGCAATTTCCTCTTCTGTCACCCAGGCTGAAGTACAGTGGCGCAATCTGAGCTCACTGCAACCTCCACCTCCCAGCTCAAGTGATTCTCATGTCTCAGCCTCCTGAGTAGCTGGGATTACAGGTGCTCACCACCATGCCTGGGTAAACTTTTGTATTTTTAGCAGAGACGAGGTTTCACCATGTTAGACAGGCTGGTCTCGAACTCCCAACCTCAAGCGATCAGGCCACCTTGGCCTACCAAAGTGCTGGGATTACAGGTGTGAATCACCGTAACTGGCCGAAATCTCTTCTGAAAATGTCTTCATGGAGGGAAGAAATGCACCTCTCTGAAGAATACTTCTGTATGATAGAAAGGAAAGGATTCTCCTTCTCCCTCTCTGGAACAAAGTGGAAGTTGGGATTTGGAGGAGAGAGAGTTAAAGACACCACCGACATGGGAAACAGGCAGAGCCCACAACATCGTGGCAGGAGGAAAGGTTCACCAGCTGGGGTGTTCATGAGCACAATGTATGAGCTGTAAAACATGTGAAGTCCAGGATTTAGGGTCCAGGTTTTCCTATGATGTTTTTCTGCTCTCACCTCCAGGTCCCCCAGTAAAAGAAGTGGGGCTAATTAAAGAAGTGGAGCAATGAAAGATGTCCAGCCAGAGAACTTAGGAGGAGGGTCCCAGGTGAATACTCTTAAAACAGATGTGGGAACATGAAAGCATTCCTCAGGGACCCTCAGAAATGCCCTAGGAGGACTGCCTGGTACAAAACTGCAATTCTTGTGGATCAATGCAAAACAGAGCTCAAACAATTATATAATAACTGTAATGGAAGAGGATCCATGAAAGCTGGAAAATCCCAAGACATCTGGGTTATGATGAACTCCACAGAATGACTGAGATCAATTTTGTATTCAGAAATAGAAAGACAATGGTGAGACTGGTGACGGTGGCTCATGCCTGTAATCCCAGCACTTTGGGAGGCCACGGCAGGCAGATCATGAGGTTGGGAGTTCAAGACCAGCCTGGACAACATGGTGAAACCCTGTCTCTACTAAAAATACAAAAAAAAAAAAAAAAAAAATTAGCTGGGCATGATGGCACATGCCTGTAATCTCAGCTACTGGGGAGGATGAGGCAGGAGAATTGCTTAAAACCAGAAGGCGGAGGTTGCAGTGAGCCAAGATGGAACCACTGCATGCCAAGCTGGGCAAAAGAGCGAAACTCCAAAAAAAAAAAAGAAAGACAGAAAGATAGGAAAGAAAGAGAAAGGAAGGAAGGAAGGAAAGAAGGAAGGAAGGAAGGAAGGAAGGAAAGAAGGAAGGAAGGAAGGAAGGAAGGAAGGAAGGAAGAGAGAGAGAGAAAGAAAGAAAAAGAAAGAAAGAGAGAGAGAGAAAGAAGAGAGAGGGAGGGAGAGAGGGAAGGAAGGAAGAAAGAAAAGAAAGGCAATGGTGACCAAGATGAACCTGGTCTTGAACCTCGCAGATACAGCAAATATTCAACAAGTATGTACTTGCGGATTCCAGTGGATGTGACAGTCTAGTAGGAGTTTTGACAAACTTTTCCTGTAAAGGAACAGATAATAAATATTTGAGACTTTGTGGGTCATATGGTCTTTGCTGCAACTACTCAACTTGGCCATTGTGGTATGAAAGCAGTCACAGACAAACAGGTACTGTGCTCCACTACAGCTTTATTTAAGGATACTGCAATTTGAATTTCATGCAATTTTCACATGTCAGGGACTATTATTCTCTTTTTTAGCAATTTAAAAATGCAAAAAATTATTCTTACTTCTCAGGTCATACAAAATAGGTGGCAGGATGGATTTGGACCATGGGGGTGTGGTTTGGCTACCCTAAACCACAGTTAGGCCTAAAACATACATAATAAGTTAGGCCTAAAACATACCTAATAATAATTAATTAAAAATAGGCTGGGCATGGTGGCTCACACCCATAATCCCAGTACTTTGGGAACCTGAGGTGGAGGATCACCTGGATCAGGAGTTCGAGACCAGCCTGGCCAAAATGGCGAAACCCTGCCTCTACTAAAAATACAAAAATAAGCTGGGCATGGTGATGGGTGTCCATAATTCCACCTACTCAGGAGACTGAGGCAGGAGAATCGCTTGAACTCAGGAGGAGGAGATTGCAGTGAGCCAAGATCGTACCACTGCACTCCAATCTGGGCAACACAGAGAGACTCCATCTCAAAAATAACAATAATAAAATAAAAATAGCTTATGGTCTTGAGCACAGGTCTAAGTGCCAGGTGCTATGCCAAGTATGCTTTGCTATAATAATATTATACTTATAATTTGGATTTTTTTTTTAGAGCTCTGTCACTCAGGTTGGAGTGCAATGGCATAAATTATAGCTCATTCTAACCCTTGAACTCCTGGGCTCAAGTGATCCTCCCGCCTCAGTCTCCTGAGTAGCTATGGCTACAGGGAGATTCCACCATACCCAGCTCATTGGTTTAAATTTTTTATAGAGATGAGGTCTCACTATGTTGCCCAGGCTTGTCTTGAACTCCTGACCTCAAACGATCTTCCCACCCCAGTCTTCCAAAGCACTGAGATTACAGGCATGAGCCCTTGCACCCAGTCTATAATTTGGCTTTCTTCTGGACTTTCTTGAACGAGAAAAAGCAGGCTATTGCACTAATTTTCCAAGAATTTAGCATAACTGAGTGGTGTCATCCTGTCTCTTCAAAGAAAGTAGTAAAACGACTGCCCTAAGCACCTCCTTTCAAGCAAGAAAAGATCATTGGGTCCAATCTTGCCACTCTATATACATATTTTAAAAACTATTTAGCTGCCAGACATGGTGGCTCACACCTGTAATCCCAGCACTTTGGGAGGCTGAGGTGGGCAGATCACCTGAGATCCAGAGTTCAAGATCAGCCTGGCCAACATGGTGAAATCCCATCTCTACTAAAAATACAAAAATTAGCCAGGCATGGTGGTGTGTGCCTGTAATCTCAGCTACTCAGGAGGCTGAGGCAGGAGAATTGCTTGAATCCGGGAAGTGGAGGCTGCAGTGAGCCAAAATTTCACCACTGCACTCCAGCTTGGAGACAGAGTGTGACTCCATCTAAATAAAAAGAAGGAAAAAAAAAAAAACTATTTAGACAGAATTAATGGAAAATGCACCCAAACATAGGAAGCATCCTGCCACCTCTGGTGAATCCATTTACCACCACTTCCCCCTCACCCCAGTGACCATCTTCTGGCCACAAATTGGAAAAAGGGATCACAGAAAACCAAGCAGCCTTAGGGTCACAAGAGCATCCTGCCCAACAAGGCAACATTTGCTAAGAGTGATTCCCTGTTGGGGGAGAGGGCAAGTTTAACAGGCATCTAGGCAGGAAGCACTGCCCTGTTTATTGATGGAAAACTGTTTGCCAGCGTAAGAGCTCTTTGGGGATTTTTGAAGATATTTGGCAAGCCCCAGTACCGAAGGCTGCTATGTGCTAAGAAAGGACCTGTGGGCCTCTGAAAACTAAGCAGCTAAAAGGTCACCTCCCTAGAAGCCTGCTAAGAGAACATCATGAAAAGTTCTCCATCCCAGGAGGATGCATGGGAGCGAGCCACTGTCTCTCTCTTTAAGAGATGCCCCTCCTCTAGGAGTAAGTAACGCCCTCCACCCCATTCCCTGTAACTTCTCCCTTGGAGAAGTTCTCCCTTAGAGCAATTTGCAAAACTGTAATTTAGTATGTGTGTATATTTTATACCCACAAGGCTTCCAGTTCTGTGTGTTCACTGTGCTGCACTAGCACAGTGCCAGAAGCATGATAAAAATGTGTTGACCACAAGAGATATCACCTCACACCCATGAGGATGCCTATAGTCAAATGAAATTGAAAATAACAAATTATTAGTGAGAATGTGGAGAAACTGGAATCCTTGTGCACCTTTGGTGAGAATGTAAAATAATGTCGCCATTACAAAAAGAGTATGGCAGCTCTTCAAAAAATTAAAAGAGAGTTGAAAGCAGGGTATCAAAAAGAAACTTGCATATCTATTTTCATAGCATCATTCACAATGGCCAAAAGGTGGAAGCGACCTAAATGTCCATTGACAGACACTTAGCTTTGTGGAACAAAACCCAATCCAAGCCCACTCAAGCGAAAAAACAAAAATTCATTGGCTCAAATGAAAAAAGAAAAGAAATCCAAAGATAGATGTTTCAAACATAGCAGGATCCAGGTGTTCAAAATGGAAGATTTCAACACATATCTTGCAGTAACTGAGTCTTTGAACTATACAATTTAATGTAATAGATATATACAGAACCCAGTACCCAGCAATTACAGAACACACATTAGTCTCGTTTACATATGAAACATTTACAAAAATTGACCACATTTCAGGCAGTAAAGTGTTTCAACAACTTTCAAAGAATCAATATCATATAGACTCTGATCACAACATAATGGAGTCAATAACGAAAAGAAAACAAAAAATATTGACATTAGAGAACATGCTTCTCAATTTTAAAAAGAAGAACATACTTCTGTATAGCATGAATCAAAGAAAAATCACATAGAAAATGTAAAAATATTTACAATTGAAAATAATGAAAATGCTATAAATTAAAATTTATGGGATGCACCTGGTGAAATACTTCGAACAGAATGTATAGTCTTCAATTTTTATATTAAAAGTAAAGGCTAAAACTTAGTGAACTAAGTATCCAGCTTAGGAAGTTATAAATATAACAAAGTAAGCTCAAAGAAAGAAGGAAGGCAATAGTAACAGTAAAAAGAATATAAATTAATAGACTGGGCACAGTGGCTCATGCCTGTAATCCTGGCACTTTGGGAGGCCAAGGTGGGCGGATCATCCGAGGTCAGGAGTTTGAGACCAATCTGGCCAACATGGTGGAACCCCATCTCTACTAAAAATACAAAAAATTACCTGGGCATGGTGGTACACTCCTGTAACCCTAGCTACTTGGGAGGCTGAGTCAGGAGAATCGCTTGAACCCGGGAGGTGAAGGCTGCAGTGAGCCGAGATCACACCATTGCACTCCAGCCTGGGTGACAAGAGCAAACACTCTGTCTCAAAAAATCATAATAATAATATAAATTAATAAACCAAAATTTTAATAGAAATGATATTAGAAAAAACAAATGATGGTTCTTCAAGAAAAAATAATAATGGATGCAGTCCCCTGGTAAGATTGATGTAGTAAAAAGAGAGAAAAAGCACAAATGAGGAATATCTCTAAAAATACCTAAAAGAGAGATTTTAAAAGATAATAAAATACTATGAAAAACTTTATGACAATAAATTTGACAGTTTAGACTACATGGAAAATTATATTATATTTTATAAAACCTGGCTCAGAAAGAAATAGAAACCATGAATAGTTCTAAATGAAGAAAATTTGTCAGCAATTTAAAATATTTCCTCAAAGGAAAGAAAAAAATCTAGATAGGACTGTAAACAACTTACAGCAAATTTTCAAGAAACCTAATTCCAGTTTTATACAAGTGCTTCCAAAGAATTCCTGTGAGGAAGTGTACCTGCTAATCTAATATAATTTCGATACCAAAACCAGACAGAAAATGAAAAAGGAAAGTTACATAATAATCTTGCAAATAAACATATGTGCAAAAATCCTTAATATCGGAAAGCAAAACCTAGCTATATTATGAAATATATCATTCGTATATCATATCGTGAACTATATAATAAAATCCGCCCTGGCCAATTTGGCTTATACCAGGAACATAAGATTAGCTTAATCTTTAAAACTCATTTCATGTAAACTGTCACATTTTCAGATCAAAGGAAAAACTATATGATCATGTCAATGGATGAAGAAAAGGTATTGGATAGAATGCAACATTCATTCATAATTTGTTTTTAAAGAGAGAGAACACTTAACAAACTAGGAATAGAAGAAAATATATTTAACTTCGTAAATGTATCAACCTAAAACCTGTAGCAGAAATCATAATTGCAGGCGAAATTCAGAAGTATTCCCTTTAGAGGAGGGAACCAGAGAAGTGCACTCATTCTCACTTCTTCCATTCAAAATTATACTGGATATACTAGCCAATGCAATAACATGAGGTGAATTAAACCAAGGTAGAAGGATTAAAATATGACAACAAAATGAATTACTTGCACTCAGTGTGATTATCCACATAGAAACTGCAAAGACTCTATAAATTATTATAATGAATTAGACAATTTAGCAAGGTAATTGAATATAATAGTGATAAAAAAAAACTTGGCTGTATTTCTCTACATCAACAACAAACAGAAATATAACTTTTAAAATACTCAACTGGCCAGGCATGGTGGCTCAGGTCTGTAATCCCAGTACTTTGGGAGGCTGAGGCAGGGTGGATAACTTAAGGTCAGGAGTTCGAGACCAGCCTGGCCAACATGGCAAAACCATATCTTTACTAAAATAAAAATTAGCCAGGCTTGAACCCAGGAGACAGAGATTGCAGTGAGCTGAGATTGTGCCACTGCACTCCAGCCTTGGTGACAGGGCAAGACTCCATCTTAAAAAATAATAAATAATAAAATAAAACACTCAACAATGATGGCAAAATAGATTAGTATCCAGAAATACAGCTATTTTAAAAGTAAGTAGAGCCTCAAGTAGAAAATTATACAACTATACAGCTCCCTTTAAAGACATTAAAGACATTTATATCAAGAAAGATATTTCCCCCCCAAAGTTGATTATGTAAATATTTAGGTAATTTCCAGTGAAATTCTGGTAAGGCTTTTTTGTGAAACTTGAAAAGCTAATACTAAAGAGAGAAAAAAAGCCAAAAAGAGCCAGGACATTTTTTGGAAAAGAAAAAGAAATCAAGACTTATCTTAGAAAATGATAGCAATTAAGATAGTACTTCATTGATACAAAAAATAAAAATAGTTTAATGAAACAGAGTAGAGAGTACAGACACAGTGCTAGACATATGACAAAAGAAATATCACAGGTCACTAGGAAAAGTGTACCCCTATGCTGTAAACACCACTAGGACAATAAGCTATTCATTAAAAAATTTTAATTTGATTCCTACTTCACACCATTAAAAAACTCTGCCATTGCAGTACAAAAGCAGCCATAAACAATATATAAACAAATGGGTGTGGGCAGATTTGAGCCACAGCTTTAATGTGCCAACCCAGATCTGGACTTTTAAAAGTGATACATAAAATATTAACAATGTAGATTAAACTTAAAAGGAGTCATCACGTTATGAATAACAAAAAAAAAATAATCTTCTAGTATTTGAAACTATTATCCAACTTAGCAAAAAGTTGCTCATATCTTTGACAAAGAAGTGAAATTCCCATGTCTTCATTGTTTCATTTTTGCCTTTCTCATTAACCTAAACAAAAATATCCACTAACATTCATGTCAAAACTACACTCATTCATCAATGCAACCCTAGGTTGGCCAGAGACACAAGAATTTGACAAAAATCAATAAGAATTCTGTGAGAATTGGATATCTGAAATTTACTATTAAAATATTGTATATTTTTTAGGGAGGGGGGACCAAGATGGCCGAAAGGGAGCTTCTCCAGAGTGCAGCTCCCACCAGTGAGACACAGAACCAGAGCAATATCCACGTCTCCGAGCGTGGTACTGGGTTCGTTCCAAAAGGACTGGTTGAACAGTGGGATTAACCCAAAAAAAGGTGGTAAAAGTAGCCCAAAGAGGACAAGCTGAGGCAAGGCAGGGCACTGCCCTACCTGGGAAGTATATCTGGCATGGAGGATGCGGGGGGGCGTCACTTCCTTGGTACTCCAAATCAGATACAGCGCTTCACTCCGAGACTTCAGCAACACACAGCCCAGGAAAACACCACCTGGCTGAGAACTGCCCCAAGTTGCAGATCCGGGCAACAGCCCAGGCTGGCAGCCTCGGCCAGACCGGTGCCTTGTCTGCACAGACCAGGGCAGAGATGTGGACTAACACCAAGAAGGCTTGTGAGAAGGAACTATCCATCCCACAGAAGGGAGAATTGAAAGCAGGGAGGGGGATAAGGCCAGGCAGGTCCCACCCCAACGAGATCCAGCAACCGGAATCCCTCTCACGGGAGAGCTTCGCATTAGCACATCAGATGGAGCTCCAGCCAGGCTCAGCAAAGGGTAAGAAGCTCACCATTGGAAAGGCGGAGCTAATCCCACCAACATAAGTGGAAACCAGGTGAAGAGTAAACAGCAGCCTAGCTGAGACCGAGGCAGCCCAGCAGCGCCTCCACAGGCAGGTAACAGACAGACTGTCTCAAGCAGCATATTGACACCTGAGTTTAAAAAAAAAAAAAAAAAGCCTCATACAGGAGAAATAACCACAACTTTAACAGAAAGGACATCCACTCAGAGATCCCACCTGAAATCACCAACTTCAAAGATCAAGGATAGATAAATCCATAAAGATGGGAAGAAACCAGCACAAAAGGATGAAAACATCAAAGTCCAGAACACCTCTCCTCCTCAGAGAGAGCACAACAACCCACCAGCAAGGCAACAAAACAGGTCAGAGAATGATTTTGACGAGCTGACAGAAGCAGGCTTCAGAAGATGGGTAATAACAAACTTCTCTGAGCTAAAATAACATGTTCTAACCCAATGCAAAGAAACTAAGCACCTTGCAAAAAGATTAGATGAAATGCTAACTAGAATAACCAGCTTAGAGAAGAACATAAACGACTTGATGAAGCTGAAAAACACAGCACGAGAACTTCATGAAGCATACACAAGTTTCAATAGCCAAATTGATCAAGCAGAAGAAAGGATATGAAGGAGATTGAAAATCAACTCAATGAAATAAAAAGAGAAGGCAAGAAAGAGAAAAAAGAGTGAAGAGAAATGAACAAAGCCTCCAAGAAATATGGGATTATATGAAAAGACCTAATCTATGCTTGGTCGGTGTACCTGAAGAGGACTGGGAAAATGAATCCAAGCTGGAAAACACTCTTCAGGATATTATCCAGGAGAACTTCCCCAACCTAGCAAAGCAGACCAACATTCAAATACAGGAAACGCAAAGAACACCACAGAGATACTCCTCAAGAAGAGTAACCCCAAGGCACATAATCATCAGATTCACCAGGGTTGAAATGAAAGGAAAAAAATGCTAAGGGCAGCAAGAGAGAAAGGTCAGGTCACCACAAAGGAAAGCCCGTCAGACTCACAGTGGACCTCTCAGCAGAAACCCTACAAGCCAGAAGAGTGGGGGCCAATATTCAACATCCTTAAAGAAAAGAATTTTCAACCCATAATCTCATATCCAGCCAAACTAAGCTTCATAAGTGAAGGAGAAATAAAATCCTTTACAGACAAGCAATTACTGAGAGATTTCATCGCCACCAGACCTGCTTTACAAGAGCTCCTGAAGGAAGCTCTAAACACGGAAGAAAACATCCAGTACCAGCCACTGCAAAAATGAACCAAATGGTAAAGATCAACAACACAATGAGGAAACTGCATCGACCAATGGGCAAAACAAACAATCAGTAACAAAATGGCAGGATCAAATTCACACATAACAATACTAACGTTAAATGTAAATGACCTAAATGCCCCAATCAAAAGACATAGACTGGCAAACTGGGTAAAAAGTCAAGACCCATCAGTATGCTATATTCAGGAGACCCATCTCACACACAAAGACACACATAGACTCAAAATAAAGCGATGGAAGAAGATCTACCAAGCAAATGGAGAGCAAAAAAAGCAGGGGTTGCAATCCTAATCCCTGATGAAATGGACTTTAAACCAACAAAAATCAAAAGAGACAAAAACGGGCGTTACATACTGGTGAAAGGATCAATAAAACAAGAAGAGCTAACTATCCTAAATATATATGCACTCAATACAGGAGCACCCAGATACATAAAGCAAGTTCTTAACGACCTACAAAGAGACAGACTCCTGCACAATAATGTGGGAGACTTTAACACTCCACTGTCAATATTAGACAGATCAACGAGACACAAAATCAACAGGGATATCCAGGACTTGAATGCAGAACTGGAACCAGAGGACCTAATAGACATCTACAGAATTCTCCACCCAAAAGCCACAGAATATACATTCTTCTTAGCACCACATCACACTTACTCTAAAATTGACCAAATAATTGGAAGTAAAACACTCCTCAGCAAATGCAAAAGAATGGAAATCACAACAAACAGTCTCTCAGACCACAGCCCAATCAAATTAGGTCTCAGGATTAAGAAACTAACTCAAAACCGCAGAACTTCATGGAAACTGAACAACTGGCTCCTGAATGTAGACTGGATAAAAAATGAAATGAAGGCAGAAATAAACATTTTCTTCAAAACCAACGAGAATGAAGACACAACGTACCAGAATCTCTGGGACACATTCAAAGCAGTGTCTAGAGAGAAATATATAGCAATAAATGCCCACATGAGAAGAGACAAAAGATCTAAAACTGACACCCTATTATCAAAATTGAAAGAGCTAGAGGAGCAAGATCACAAAAACTCAAGAGCTAGCAGAAGACAAGAAATAACTAAGATTAGAGCAGAAATAGAGGAGATAGAGACACAAAAAAAACCCTTCAAAAAATCAATAAATCCAGGAGCTGGTTTTCTGAAAAGACCAACAAAATAGACAGACTGCTAGCCAGATTAGTAAAAAAGAAAAGGAGAAGAATCAAATAGATGCAATAAAAAAAGATAAAGGGGATATCACCACCAATCCCACAGAAATACGAACTACCATCAGAGATTACTATGAGCAACTCTATGCACACAAACCAGTAAACCTGGAAGAAATGGATAAATTCCTGGATGCTTGCACCCTCCCAAGACTAAACCAGGAAGAAGTTGAAACCCTGAATAGATCAATAACAAGGGCTGAAGTTGAGGCAGCAATTAAGAGATTACCAACCAAAAAAAGTCCAGGTCCAGATGAGTTCACAGCTGAATTCTACCAGATGTACAAAGAGGAGCTGATAACATTCCTTCTGAAACTATTCCAAACAATCCAAAAAGAGGGGAATCCTTCCCAAATCATTTTATGAGACCAACAGCATCCTGATACCAAAACCTGGCAGAGACTCAACAAAAAAAGAAAACTTCAGACCAATATCCATGATGAACATAGATGCAAAAATTTTCAATAAAATACTGGCAAACTGATTGCAACAGCACATCAAAAAGCTTATCCACCATGATCAAGTAGGTTTCATCCCCAGGGTTGCAAGGCTGGTTCAACATACACAAGTCCATAAATGTAATCCACCACATAAATAGAACCAAAGACAAAACCAGATGATTATCTCAATAGATGCAGAGAAGGCCTTCAACAAAATTCAACTGCCCTTCATGCTAAAAACTCTCAATAAACTAGGTATCAATGGAATGTATCACAAAATAATAAAAGCTATTTATGGCAAACCCACTGCCAATATCATACTGAATGGGCAAAAACTGGAAGCATTCCCTTTAAAATCTGACACTAGACAAGGATGCCCTCTCTCACCACTCCTATTCCATAGAGTATTGGAAGTTTTAACCAAAGGAATCAGGCAGGAAAAAGAAATAAAGGATATTCAATTAGGAAAGGAGGAAGTCAAATTGCCTCTATTTGCAGACGACATGATTGTATATTTAGAAGACCTCATCATCTCAGCCCAAATTCTCCTTAAGCTGATAAGCAACTTCAGCAAAGTCTCAGGATACAAAATCAATGTGTAGAAATCACAAGCATTCCTATACACCAATAACAGACAAACAGAGAGCCAAATCAAGAGTGAACTCCCATTCACAATTGCTACAAGGAGAATAAAATACCTCAGAATACAACTAACAAAGGAGGTAAAGGACCTCTTCAAGGAGAACTACAAACCACTGTTCAAGGAAATAAGAGAAGACACAAACAGATGGAAAAATATTCCATGTTCATGGTTAGGAAGAATCAATATCATGAAATTGGCCATATTGCCCAAAGTAATTTATAGGTTAACCCTATCCCCCATCAAACTACCAATGACCTTCTTCACAGAACTGAAAAAAGCCACTTTAAACTTCATAAGGAACCAAAAAAGAGTCCACATAGCCAAGACAATTCTAAGCACAAAGAACAAAGTTGGCGGCATCACGCTGTTGGACTTCAAGTTAGCCTACAAGGCAACAGGAATCAAAACAGCATGGTACTGGTACCAAAACAGAGACATAGACCAATGGAACAGAACAGAGGCCTCAGAGGCAATGCCACACATCTACAACCATCTGATCTTTGACAAACCTGACAAAAACAAGCAATGGGGAAAGGATCTCCTGTTTAATAAATGGTGTTGGGAAAATTGGCTAGCAATGTGCAGAAAGCAGAAACTGGACCCCTTCCTGACACCTTACACTAAAATTAACTCCAGGATAGATTAAGGACTTAAACGTAAGACCTAACATCATAAAATCCTAGAAGAAAACCTAGGCGAAACCAGTCAGGACATAGGCATTGGCAAGGACTTCATGACTAAAACATCAAAAGCAATGGCAACAAAAGCCAAAATAGACAAAATAGGATGTAATTAAACTTCAGAGCTTCTGTACAGCAAAAGAAACAATCATTAGTGCAAACCAGCAACCAACAGAATGGGAAAAAGTTTTTGCAATCTACCCATCAGACAAATGGCTAATATCCAGAATCTACAAAGAACTAAAACAGATTTACAAGAAAAAAAAACCATCCAAAAATGGGCAAAGGATATGAACAGACACTTTTCAAAAGAAGACATATATGAAGCCAATAAACATATGAAAAATGCTCATCATCACTGGTCATTAGAGAAATGCAAATCAAAACCACATTGAGATATCATCTCACACCAGTTAGAATGGCAATCATTAAAAAATCTGGAGACAACAGATGCTGGAGAGGATGTGGAGAAATAGGAACACTTTTACACTGTTGGTGGGAGTGTAAATTAATTCAACTATTGTGGAAGACAGTGTGGCACTTCCTCAAGGATCTAGAAATAGCAATTCCATTTGACCCAGCAATCCCATTACTGGGTATATAGCCAAAGGGCTACAAATTGTTCTGTTTTGAAGACACATGCACACGCATGTTCATCACAGCACTGTTTACAATAGCAAAGACCTGGAACCAACCCAAATGCCCACCAATGATAGACTGGACAAAGAAAATGTGGCACATATATACCACAGAACATTATGCAGCCATAAAAAACGATGAGTTTATGTCCTTTGTAGGGACATGGATGAACCTGGAAACCATCATTCTCAGCAAACTGACACAAGAACAGAAAATCAAACACTGCATGTTCTCACTCATAGGTGGGTGTAGAACAATGAGAACACGTGGACACAGACAGGGGGAGCATCACACACTGGGGTCCATTGGGGGTCTAGAGGAGGGATAGTGGGAGGGAGGGGGTGGGGGAGAGAGAACATGGGGAGAAATGTCAGGTATAGGTGATGGGGGGATGGAGGCAGCAAATCACCTTGCCATGAATATACCTGTGTAACAGTCTTGCATAATCTGCACATGTACCTCATAATCTAAAGTACATTTTTAAAAAAGAAGAAGAAAAAATATGTATTGTATATTTTTAATTATTTGTAAGTTGGATGTTACACATCCTTTTTTATCAGGAAATTTATAATAAATATATATGTAATTTATAATATTTGCATGTATGTGTGTGGAGATATGCATATATAATCTATATACATTAATAATACATATACATCACTACCCAGATAAACCACTATGAAAACTACAGAGAGATATTGAAGACTACTAGAAATAAATCAAGATGGAATCTCAAAAAGTATTCAAGCAACCTATAGGAATGCAAGTAAAGAAAAACAGAGGAAACGAACAAAACAAATAATAAAATAATAAAACAAATAATAAAAAGGCAGACTTAAGCTCTAGCATAGCAATAGATTAGGGCCCACCCCACTGACCTCAGTTGAATGTAATTGAATGTAATTCCCTATTTAAAGATCCTATCTCCAAATATAGTCACGTTCTGGGATATAGGGACTCGGACTCCTACATATAAATTTTGGGGAGATGCAGTTCAGCCCATAATGAAGGCATTAGATGACAATATGCTAAACGAATGAATGGATGAATAAAGGAATGAATGAATGAATGAATGAATGAGTGAATGGTTGAAGCCTCCATTATAACCTGTCTTTGTAAAAGAGATGTGAATCCCAGATGCCTGAGCTGAAGATATTTAGGCATTTTTTACTGTCCTGAACTCCTTCCATTCAACCAGTGAAGCAAAGTGTAGGATATGGCCAATCCCAATGGGACACCAGGAAGCCAAGCTAAGTGCTAATACAATCTACTTATTGCTAGTGCTCTTATATCTTCAATCTTCTAGCACTAAACATTGAGGTCAATTCTCCAAGCAATAAGGAGGTTCCCCCAGCCAAATTCAGTCACCTTTTGAAACTAACCCTTACTGAACCCTAAATGTTAGAGAAGGCACTTAAGCACAGACAACCACCACCCTAAGGAAGACTTTCATTGTTGGGATATATTGTGGAAATACAGTTTATCTGGTCCAAAACCTATGGCCATTTATTCCCAATTCTTCCATCTCAATACAACCATTGTGGCCAGAGTCCTAATTTCAAATATGCAGTTCCCTTGTCTTCATATGTATCCTTGCCCAAATGTGGACACCCAGAATATCAAGCCCAGCCCCAATCTCTAAAAATATAATCTCTAAAATAGATAATGATCTATTTTAAAAAGAACACTTTGAGGTTAATCATCTTAATGGTTGCTTCAAGTCCCAAGATTGCTTGTCTTTAGACACCCTGATATCTTAATAAAAAATTATGTCTTTGACATTCATAGTCACTTTATTCATTCATTAGCTTGATATTCAGTGGGTGTTTACTACATGCCAGGGCACTGTTCTACCTCCTGGGATACAATGGTAAAGGAAAGTTTCTGCTTTTGTGAGGCTTACATATTAGTGAGGAAGACAGATGCTGGGTAAATAATAGTGATGATGATGATGATGATGATGATGATTGTTGATGAGGAGGATAATAATAGAAAAGATTATTTCAAACAATATTAAGTGCATGGGAGGGAAATGATGTGATAGTGACTTAGTGGCTACATTAGCTCATGTGCTAACAAGAGGCTTAGCGGAGCAGGCAACATGGGAGCTGAGGCCCAAATATAAAAAGGAGCCAACCACATAAAGATCAGGAGGATCATATTCCAGATAGTGGAAAAAGCATATGCAAAGGCCCTGTGGTGGCAACAAGTATATTTAAAGGAACAGAAGAAAAAAAAAAGACCAGTATGCCTCCCAGTATCAAAAGTTCACTAAGGGTCCAGAATATTTCTGTCTCATGGTTTAAACTGAATTCTCCCAAGTATATGGGAGTTAGGGAAAGGGCATTCATTCTTGTAAACATATAACACCTTCTCAATTATTCTTTTTAGTCAGCTTAGATTTTGACAGCAACTACTCTCAAGTTTCCACCCTCTAATTTGAAGCATCCCAATGGGTTTAGCTTACCTCATGCCACCTCAAATCCTCTTGATAAAAGTCACTTTGTCCATTTATTTATTTATTTATTGAAATGGAGTCTCACTCTGTCTCCCAGGCTGGAATGCAGTGGCATGATTTCAGCTCACTGCAACCTCCACCTCCCAGGTTCAAGTAATTCTCCTGCCTCAGCCTCCTGAGTAGCTGGGACTACACGCACCCACCACCACACCGGGCTAATTTTTGCATTTTTAGTAGAGATGGGGTTTTACCATGTTGGCCAGGATGGTCTCAATCTCCTGACCTAATGATCTGTCTTCCTCAGCCTCCCAAAGTGCTGGAATTATAAGCATGAGCCACTGTGCCTGGGCCCACTTTGTCCTTTTAAAGACTCCAACAGCTAAGACTTACTGAGTACTCATCACGTACCAGGCACTGTGATAAGCACTTTACATGCACTATCTCCTTTAATCATCACTACAACTCCATTAGAGTTGTCACTATTGTTCCCATTTTCTAGGCAAGAAAACTGAGGCTCTCACAGATTTGGTGACTTGTCCGAAGGTCACCCAAATGAGAAGCAAGGGGACAGGGATTTGACTTATCCAGGCACGTGCCCTGCCATTTTCGGCTGCACTACATAGGCTACCATTATCCCGGACATGAGTATGTGACCTTTGACTTAAATTAGTTTCTAAAATCATGAAGGATCTCAGAGAGTCCTCAGGCCTTTCTAAGGTACCTTACAGTTCTGCTGATACTGTTCCTAAAAGCCATCTGGGACCAGACCCAGGTTGGCTCCATCTGAATCTCAAGGGAGGATTTCAATAAACGAAGATCCTAGAATTAGAACCCAAGGCTAAAAATACATCTTTCCCTTTTGGAAATCTCCCCAGGTGACTTTCGTGAGCAGCCAGGAAGAGCACTGGCCCATCTAACCGGACCTCCCTAGCCTACGCAGCATCTTCAGAAAAACGTTTATCACATTCCAATTTTAGCCCTAATATTGGAAACTTCTTCTTTGTTGCTTGAACTCTGCTCTTCTCAAACTTCGGCTGCCTAAAAGAAACAGAAGTCATCCAAGGCCATATGATTGAAAATTCTTATAAACAATTTCACATCCCATTTCCTGAAACTGTGATGTTTTGTTTTGGTTTTTGTAAGGAACACAAACCAACCAACCCAGTACCTTAGAATGAGAGTCATGAAACTGAAGAAACACACGTGTTGTCCCTCATCAGATTCACTCTGCAAAAAGATCAGAGACAGAAAGAACAGAAATGTGAAAGGGAGGATGGAGAAGGAGGCAGTTGACTGGGATAGAAAGAGAAATGAGAAGGAGAATGGTTAAGTATTGGCATCTGTGACTCTGACTTTTAAAAGCCCACGTTCAATCTTTCTCAAAAGAACAACAGAAAGAATCGTCCCTTAGCAAAAGCATGTCGAACCTTCCTTGGCCAAAAAGATGCAGGAAAGTTTTAATTCTTAATGCACAAAAATTCCCTAGGAGCCCAAGAAAAGCTTCCTTGCTGGATTGTGATAGAAAGCCCACTCCTTCATGTATAATTGAAGACATTTAGGATGGCATTACAACCCTTCCTGCTTATACACGGAACTGCCTCCCCTCCCTGGCTAATGTGCAGCGCTCCCAGGAAGCTCTCTAGGCAATTAAAAATGGTCAATTCTGCTGCTGAGCAAAAGTCTGAGCTCATCCCAGCCTCTGTGTGATTGCCACAACACATTTAGGAGTCATTCACTTTAAGCATGCTCATTCTTCAAACTTTCTCAAACCACACTTGGTAAATGCGTAGGCAAGGGGTCTTTTTTTTTTTTTCCAAAATAACACAAATAACAAAATGATTGTTTTTGATAACATTTCCTTTTAATTTATCCAGTTGGTTTCTAATTTACCAAGAATAGGAAATAAACTAGATTATGTGTGGTCCCCATCCCTCGGGAACAATTTGCTTCTGAAAGTTTAATGCTAGAATCCCCATCTTCCACGTAGGAGACCTAATTTAATTCATAGCAAATGTTGCACTGGAGTGTTATTTTGCATTACAACTGTGATATACACCATCTCCAAAAATGGGAGAGTGGGAAGGGAAGGCAGGAACAGTTACCTTTTTAGGTTGTGTAGTTTATAGTAGTTATTCAAATATCCACCCCACAGACCAGTAGCACCTGAGAGCTTGCAGAAATACAAAACACTGCTTTAGAGCAGTGATGTTAACAAGGGTGATTTTGCTGCTTCTTAGGGGATATTGGGCAATGTCTGGGGACATGTCTGGTTGTCTCAACTTGAGGATGCGGGGTGCTACTGGCATAAAGTGGGTAGAGGCCAGGGATTCTGCTCAACCTCCTACAAGGCACAGAACAGGCCCCCACAACAAAAATTCTCCTGCCCCAAAATATCAATGGTCTTGAGGTGGAGAAACCCTGACTTAGAGGAAAATGAATGGGAAATCGTGGGGTGGGAGTAGGGAAGGTAAAAGAAATTGCTTCAGGCTGGTAAATAATAGAAGTATTAGAAGGAGAAAAGAAAGCACTGGCATATGAGTCATGGAACTTGGGCTGTGATCGTGGGGGTGTGGACCCGTAAGGAAGTCACTTACCCTCTCTTGATTTCATTTGACACGTTTATAAAATGAAGGGGAAAAATACAATTGAGCCCACAAGAATTACTATCTACAAGGTTCTTTTCGGGATAGATGCATTATAATTTAGATAGTGTTTTGCAAACTTGAGTAATCTACAGATGACCTTCACTATGTTTTCCATATCTGAGTGCCATCTTTGCTAGTTAAGGTTTTACTTTAATATAGTTTGCGTTTTTAAACTATATTTTAAGAGAAAATTTTATGTCACTGCCATTAGTTTAAAGCCACTTCTACTTGACAAAACTGGAAGTAAACACAATTAAAAGACATCCATGTTAAATTCTAGCTAGGTAACATTTGTCTTCCCAAGACTTGGAGCCCCAGGCCAGCCCCCTCTTGATCAAATGGAGATTAATAGGGTTAGAAGGTTAAAAGTATATTAGCACCAACTTGAGACTTTCTGTACCACCTTAAATGGTCTTATATTCCATCTGTGGGATGCACCTACACTTTGGAAAATCATGGTATGGAGATTGAGTGGGTAAACTTTGGAAACAGATCCATTCAGGTCTGAGACTCAGCTCCACCATTCATTGGCTGTTGGATGTTAGGCAAGTGATTTAACCTTGCTAAGCTTCAGTTTCTCATTGGGAGTTAGTAATAGGACAGCCTCTGGGATGGCCTCAGTGATGCCCACCTTCAGACATTCATGCCCTTGCATAATGCCCTCCCATTGAGTCCCCTTGAGTGTGTGCTAAACTTAGTGATATGCTTGTAACCAATAGAATACAGCAATAATGATGGGATGTCACTTCTGAAATTAGGTTGCAAAAGACTCTCTCTCTCTCTCTCTCTCTCTCTCCCCTCTTCCCTCCCTCTCTCCCTCTCTCCCTGTTTCTCTCCCTCTCCGTCTTTCTCTCTCTCTTTCTATCTGCTCTTGTTCTGCAAAAACAAGCTGCAATAATGATGGGATGTCACTTCTGAAATTAGGTTGCAAAAGACTCTCTCTCTCTCTCTCTCTCTCTCTCTCTCTCTCTCCCCCTCCCCTTCCCTCCCTCTCTCCCTCTCTCCTCCCTCTCCATCTTTCTCTCTCTCTTCTGTCTGCTCTTGTTCTGCAAAAACAAGCTGCCATGCTGTGAGTACCCTTATAGAGGCCCACGTAGTAAGGAATTGAAGTCTCCAGCCAACAGTCACCAAGAGCATGAGGCCAACCAATAGCTATGTAAGTAAGCTTGGACGTGGATCTGCCATCCACACCATCCAATCAAGCTTTGCAATGACTGCAGCTCCAGCCTTGTGAGAGAGCCTGAGTCAGAGATATCGATCTAAGCTGTGCCCAGATTTCTGACTCACAGAAACTATGAGATAATACCTCCACGTGAAATGATACATATTTGTGGTTTCAAGCTGCTAAGTTTAGGGATAATTTGTTATGCAGCAGTAGATAACTAATATAGCTACTGTGAAGGTTATCTAAGATAATGACCTCCCATTCAAAGAAGAAGTCTTACTGAAAACACTATTATACAATGTGGAGAAAATCCACAATAGCTGGTAGTATTAATCAATGAATTCCACTCTGAATATGAATGGACAACCAAGGATCCTCAAACATTTGTGAACTAAGATGAATAAACAGCACAACTGAACTTCAACCAAAAAAAAAGAGAAGGTATAAAAGAAAAAATAATGTTTTTCTTTGAGGCAGAGTCTCACTCTGCTGCCCAGGCTGGAGTACAGTGGCCCAATCATGGCTCACGATAGACTTGATCTCCTGGGCTCAAATGATCCTCCCATCTCAGCCTCCCAAGTAACTGCGACTACAGCCACACTACCATGTCTGGCTAATTTTTAATTTTTTTGTAGAGATGAGGTCTCACTATGTTGTCCAAGCTGGTCTTAAACTCCTGGGATCAAGTGATCATCTCACCTCAGTCTCCCAAAATGCTGGGATTATAGGATAAGCCACCACACCCAGACAAGAAAACGTTTTAAATTATAGTTAGTATCTTCAGAGAGATCCAAGAAGATATTCATTTTAAAATAATAATTAGTGTTGACAATTATAAGCTCTAGTGAAAAGCCATTATCAGAAAATAGGAAGGAGCTCTAAAAAATTAAAAGTTATGCCACCTAAATTTTTAATTTACTGTACAGCCTGGAAAAATTGTCAAGAATTTAAGGGGGAAAAGACATGCAAAATATGATATAAACACTAAGAGACACAAAGGACAATCTAGCAGATTCAAAATTTATTTAATAGGAGACTCAGAAAATGAAGAACAGAAAATACAAATGAAAAAATTATTACCAAATAATAGAATAATTATCTCAACTCATGCAGAAAAGATAACCAACAAAATCCAACAGTTATAAATAATTTTTACATTAATAAGCTAATGGAAACTTGCTTAATATGATAAAAAATATTTATCCAAAACAACTATGGCAACTGATTATAAGACCTCACTCTGAATCACCTAGGTTTACTTATGTCTACTCTGGCCAAATATGAATGATATTCATGTAAAGCTATACTTTAAAATTATAACAAAACTTCAATTAAAAAGTAAATTAATATTTTCTTTAAAAATGTATCACGAATAGATGTACTGGTGAAACTCTAGAAGAATCCCCATTAAAGTCAGTAAGAAGAAAATATTTGCTATCAGGTTATAAAAATTATAATTAAGAAAAATAAATGATGTTTAAGAATTGGAAAAGAAGCTTCTTCAACCAATATAATTAGCTATACAGAAAATGCAAGAGAATCTATAGACAAACCATTAGAACCAATAAGAGTATCCAGAAAAGCAACATACAAATATCAGTATAATTTCTACATTCTCAGAACTACCAATTAGAATATGTAATAGAAAAAATAGATCCCATTTAAACAGCAAGAAAAACTATAATGACTATAATTATGAAGAAAATTATAAAACATTGTTGAAATACATAGAAGAAGCCTTGAATACATACAAATAAATTTGGGAAGATTTGATAACTTTTTTATTTTTTTCCATCCATGAAATATACATGTTTGTGTTTCAGGAAACCTATTTAAAGAAAATATGAATTGTCTACGCTAATTTTTTTAATAAAAGTAATGGGGAACAACACACACTGGGCGTAGAGGTGGGGGATAGGAGGGTGGGCATCAGGAAGGCAGAGCATCAGGAAGAATAGTAGAGCATCAGGAAGAATAGCTAATGCATACTGGGCTTAATACCTAGGCCATGGAATGATCTGTGCAGCGAACACCATGACACACGTTAACTTGTGTGACAAACCTGCACATCCTGCACATGTACCCCTAAACTTAAAAGTTGAAAAAAAAAGTAATGAGGAGGAATCACACTATCAGATATTGATATATCATACAAATGCATAGCAATAAAAAACCATGCAGTACTGGTGTGGAAAGTGGCTACTAGAGCAATGTATAATCATGGACGGTTTGGAGGAAACTATTAGGTTGGTTCAAAAGTCATTGTGGTTTTGCCCTTGAAGGTAACGCAAAACCACAATTACTTTTGCTCAAACCTAATAACTCATTATTTGAACAAAACTGAAAGTGGATCCCTGACTCACGCCTTTACAAAGGTGAGCTCCAAATGCCTTGAGGATGTAAATGTAAAATGTGAAACCAGAAATCTAATAGAAAAGATTGTCAGATAATACTTTTGTGACTTCTAAATGGAGAATGACTTATTAAATAAAATTTAAAATCCCACACCATAGGTGGAAAACTGCTGGTACCTCAAAATTAAGGTTCCCTGTTTAAAGAAAGTTATCACATAGTTAATAGATAAATGGTAGCCTGAAAGAAGATATTTGTAACATATAAAATAAACAAGAAATTAACATCTAGAAAATAAAACAAACAAAATCAACAAGAGAAGATGAAAACTCTAATAGAAATAGAAAATTCAGAAGAATATATTGACAGACAATTTGCATATAGAGAAATCCGAATGGCTGCAAAGTACATGAATAGATGTTCAATCTCACTAGTAATCAAGAAAATGCAAATTAAAACAATTAGATACCAATTTACTCCCATAAGACTGGCAAAAGCTGGAAAATAAGCTAATAACAAGAATCTCCATGCATTCTGATGGGCATGTTAACAAGTACAGTCATTCTAAAAAACAACCCAGCAATAGCTAGTGAAAGAAAATCTGTGTATACCCTAGGTCTTAGCAACCATGCCCCTGAACATATATACTCTATAGAAACTCTCACACAGAACTCTAAGCTGGCATATATAAGAATGTGCATTGCAACAACATTTGTCTCATAGGGAGCTAAAGACCACTAGATGTCCATTACTGGAGAAACGTATCAGTAAGTTATAATAGATTCATGCTTTGAAATACTCTCCAACTGCTAAAAGGAATTAATTAGATGTACCTACAGAAGCATAAATACATCCAAAAATCATCTTGCCTTTAAAAGGTAAGAAACAGTGGTCTCTGTTACAAAATATTGTTTGTATCATTTAAGAGCATATACACACAAAATAATGCCTTATGATACATATGTATCCAGACATATATGCCAAAGACATTTTAGTGGGTGCCTAAGATTGGGGGATGGAGGGGATTAAAAAAATCAAGCAAAACAAAGGCAGAGCCTTGAATGAACCAATGACAGTATGTAAAATGAAGTGAGGAGTACCATTAACTAGCCCACTGCACCTGAAATTAAAAAAAATTTTTAAATGCATTTCACAAAGAAGAACAAAGAGCCAAGAATAGCCAAGAGGATTTGAAGAAGGAAAGCAAGGTGGTTGGATTTGTCCTATCAAATATCAAGGCTTTTAATAGCTATAGAAATCAAGACAGGAGTGCAATAAAATCAAGTCTCAGGATGACATATATGCAGTAAGCATGACATACAAATGGTCTAAATTGGATCACAAAGTTAGAGTGCTCTAAAAACAAAATAGATAAATTATATATTTACAAAGACTCTAGATTAACTTGATGAAATTGAATGGCATATATTAGAAATAACAATAGCTATATGGTTACAATATGCTGTATCCTCTTGATCTTGATATGATTTGGCTGTGTCCCCACCCAGATCTCATCTTGAATTGTAGTTCCCATAATTCCCATAGGGACCTGGTGCGAGATAACTGAATCATGCAGGCAGTTTCCTCCATACTGTTCTGGTGGTAGTAAATAAGTCTCACGAGATCTGATGGTTTTATGAGGGGGTTTCCCCCTTTTACTTTGCTCTCATTCTCTCTTGTTTGTCACCATGTAAGATGTGCCTTTCGCCTTCCACCATGATTGTGAGGCCTCCCCAGGCACATGGAACTGTGAGTCCATTAAAACTCTTTTTCTTTATAAATACTCAGTCTCAGTTATACCTTTATCAGTGTGTGAAAATGGACTAATACACTTCTGCTCTTCCAATGATCCTTTCTCCCAGTTTTTATTAATTATAGTCTCCTTTGAAGGACTCAACTGTAATGAAATAGGATGAGGTCCTTCTCTATAAATTCCATCATGTTACTTGATTCTGCAGTAAATCATATTTACATAACACTATTGAAACTATCCATTGGTGATTTCAATTGTGAGAAACCACCTTTGGGCAAAGCCCAAAAGAATTACGTTCTTTTTATCGTAGAAAACAAAATGTACATGTTGTAAACCTTGACAACATACAAATAATGTCAGCGAGCAATTAGGAGGTAAAGAGATTTGGGTGTCGTATTTAGAGGAGCAGATAACAGGTGTATAAGGCACAAGCTCTGACAGGAAAGTTGTTGCTTTATGGAAAGTGTCCATCATCATTTCAACCAGTGGAAGGTGGTGTAAGAAATTAGAGGCAAAGAGACAGAGGTCAGAAAAGAGAAGCTTCAGAGAACTAAAGAGCAAAACCAGCCAAGGATGAAAGACTACGCTCTTCCCCTGTGGTTACAGGATAGCAGAGATCCAGTCCAACAGGGCTATTCAACTACATATGACCCCAAGATTAGGTGCTTTTGCTCTGAAATATTTCAGAAACCATAAGAGTGGGTGTGGGAATTAAAAAATCTTCTTCAACTCTGAAGCACTAAAATCCATTGTGAAAGCCCCATTTTTAGGGCTACTGCAATTCAGTCATTCACAAGGCAATTCGCTTTACAGTCAGTCCACTTGAGGTTCTGAATTAAAAGATGCCACAGCCACTTCCAGAAATGCCTGTTGAATTACATCTTTTTGGAGGGGATATGTCTAGTTCACATCAATTCTCCTTTCCCTAAGATACATGTGCATGTCTAATGTGTCATCAAGCACTTTCTCACTTCAGAGCCTCTGGTCATTCTATTCCTCCTGCTTAATGGGCTTAAATCCTTACTTTTCACATGCCTTTTTCTTTCCATGCTACAGATCTCTGCTTACATGTTAACATCTTAGTGAGTTCTTCTCTTACCATTCTATCAACATACCTTGCTACCATCATCTGTCTCAGGCTGTCAGTCCACTAATCTTTGTTGAACACCTACTATGTGCCAAGTACTATTCAGTCTCAGGATATACAGCTGTGACCAGATAAAAGCCCCACCCTTGAGGAGCATTTTGAAATTATTTGTTTGTACATCTTCAAATAACTCAATTTTTGTTTGCTTTTTTTTTTTAATTTTGAGGAAGGGACTCACTTACCCCTAGAATACAAGCTCCACAAAGAGCATGAGCAAGGTTTGTTTAGCTCATCATCATATGCATCCCCAGAAGCTAGTACAAGGCACGCATTCAAACAGCATTTGTGAACAAATCAAGGAATAGATGATCCCTTTGCTTCACAACACTACAAATTGATTGGAATCCAAGGGATACTAGACTTGAGTTAAGTCAGACTCTCTCTTCCAAGAGTTTGGAGTTGATCCATAGACACAGATTAGCGATTAGGAACCAGATGAGAAGAGACTAACTTTTGTGGTGAGGTCCCCCAGATCTGCTCTGTCTCATTCCTGCCTGTCCCAATGCCCAGCAGTCTAACTCTTCTAGGAGCTGACGAAATAAAGCTTCCTTCCAATAAATTTCCCAAGATCAGTTTTAATTACTCTCTATATGTGGCAATTGATTAATGCAACTGATTAGCAGAAAAAGAACATGAATCGGCTCACATCCAAATCTGGTTTAAAATACCTGAAGGTCGGGTGCAATGGCACATGCCTATAATTGCAGCTACTTGGGAGGCTGATTTGGGAGGATTGCGTGAAACCAAGAGTTCAAGACCAGCCTGAGCAACATAGTAAGACTCTTAAAAATTTTTTTAAATAAATGAATAAAAATAAAACAAAATGTTTCCATGGTTTCCTGTTCTTAGAATAAAATCCAGACTCTTTACTGGTGCTGAAAAGGCCTTACATGGACTGGTTGTACTTACCTCTTCTATCTTATCTCCTACTCTCAGTGGCCTTCTTTCTGTTTCTTAATCACTCTGAGTTCTTTTCCTCCCCCAGGGCCTTTGCACATGCCATTCCCATTGCCTGGAATGCTGTTTCCTCAGCTCTTCAAATGTCTGGCTTCTCATTAAATATTTTTTAATGAATAATAAGATGTAACTAATAAAGTACGATACAGGCTGACAAAAAATCCAGAATATCTGTTCTCCTTAACTTAGGTGCACCAAATACTGTGCTCCAAACAGGAACTCTGTTCTCCCTCTCTCAGGACACACCAAAGTGCAATTCTCATCTCCTCCATCCCAGTCTTCCTATCACCCTCTCCAGACCAACTCTGCTCATCTACCACTCCCAGTGCCTCCACTATCTGTCACTCCGGTTGCAATTCCCTACCCAACTTTCAGTCCTTCAAACCCTAAGTGGTTTGGAGTTCAGAGTCTTTGGAAATAATTCTGCTTCATGAGACCTCTCCCCCATGCTCCCAGCATAGACAGACTTGCTTCGAGTGTCTCCATTTCATCTGATGAGGCCATGGTACTTTCCTAGGTAGGAGGGTAAGAGAAGAGAGAAAAGAAATAGGGCTTAGAAACCTCTCTAAAATTCCTGCTCTGTGTGTGTGTGTGCATGTGTGTGTGTGTGTGTGTGTGTGTGTGTGTGTGTGTGTGTCTCACTTTGTCACCCAGGCTGGAGTTCACTGGCACAAACACAGCTCACTGCAGCCTCAACCTCTTGGGCAAAATCAATTCTCCTACCTTAGCTTCCTGACTGGCTAGGAGTACAGTCACATACCACCAAGCCCAGTTAATTTTGTTGGTATTTTCTGTAGAGTCGGGGTTTCACCATGTTGCCCAGGCTGGTTTCAAACTCCTGGGCTCAAGCAATCTTCCTACCTCAGGCTCCCAAAGTCCTGGGATTACAGGTATGAGCCACAGTGACCAACCATGCTTTCTTATTTTTAATAAAAAAGATAACAGATTCCCCAAAAGTATCTAGCAGAAGGAAAATAGTTATATTATCATATAATTTTTAAAGTGATCAAAAATGATTAAGCAGAGGATCACAATTTGCAAAGGGTTTGGTATAGACCATTAAGTTTTTAGAAAAAATCAAGATGCCAAATTGTGTGTGTACTTTTATTACAAGTGTATGAAAATTGCACCCAAATCCAAGGACTAGAAGAGGCCGCGAGGAATGTCAATGCCAGTAAATTGAGTATGGGTAGTTTCCCTCTGATTTCCATTACCACTGCTATATTTGCTAATTATTATGAACAGCTCATCCGTGAGATACAGAGTATGGTCCAATACACGCATTTTGTATCATCAATTCAGCAAGAAGAGTGACAGGTGGGCGCTTTCTTAGTATCTGGTACAATGGAGGACAAATAGGGAAAGAATTGCATTTTAAGCCTGAAAGGCTGAGTTTTATTTAATATGGTCCTCTGTCCAAAAGTAGTTTTATGAAAAGGCATGGCTTAAGAAATTAACAAGATCAGGTGTGGTGGCTCACGCCTGTAATCGCAGCACTTTGGGAGGCCAAGGCGGGTGGATCACCTGAAGTCAGGAGTTCAAGACCAGCCTGGCCAACATGGTGGAACCCCGTTTCTACTGAAAATACAAAAATTAGACAGGTGTGGTGACAGGCACCTATAATCCCAGCTACTCGAGAGGCTGAGGCAGGAGAATCACTTGAACCCAGAAGGAGGAGGCTGCAGTGAGCTGAGATCATACCACTGTACTCCAGCCTGGGTGACTCCGACTCTAGAAAGGAAAAGAAAAGAAAGGCGGGGGGAGGAAGGAAGGAAGGAAAGAAGGAAGGAAGGAAGGAAGGAGGGAGGGAGGGAGGGAAGGAAGGAAGGAAGGAGAGAGAGAAAGAGAGAAAGAGAACGGAAGGAAGGAAAGAAAGAGAGAGACAGAGAGAGAAAGAGAGAAAGAAAAAGGAAGGAAGGAAAGAGAAAGAGAGAAAGAGAAAGGAAGGAAGGAAAGAGAGAGAGAAAGAGAGAAAGAGAAAGGAAGGAAGGAGGGAGGGAAGGAAGGAAGGAAAGAGAGACAGAGAGAGAAAGAGAGAGAAAGGAAGGAAGGAGGGAAGGAAAGAGAGAGACAGAGAGAGAAAGAGAAAGGAAGGAACGAGAGAAAGAGAAAGGAAGGAGGGAGGGAGGGAAGGAAGGAAGGAAGGAAGGAAGGAAGGAAGAAGGAAGGAAGAGGATACTGAATCTGCTTCCCCTGTTATACTTCCTTTCCTCTGATTAGCTTCCCCCTTATACTTCCTCTTCTCTCTTTTCCTTTTTTTTTTTTTCCTTACTGAGATGACCAAAGTTGTTGGAAAGTGGAAAGGCAAATGGTTTTCTAATAATATTAGCCAAAAAGACACTGTTATTTTGTAGCAAACCCCTGAGACCACAGCAGTTACTTTATGACTACCAACAGCTGGCACTTGAGACTAATGTGAAATTTGGCAGCAAATGCATTCGACCTCTTACCATTTCCTAAAGATCTGGACTCTTTCTCTTACATTCTCACATATCAGCAGAATCAATCTCTCTCTCTCTCTCCACTCTCTCTCTCCCCACCCCCCCCACCACCCACCCCTCTACCCCAGCCCACTTTTATTTTGGAATCCTAGACATAGCTAAGATCGAAAAGCATAGATTTCCAGCACACATTCACAGATTCAACACCAATCTATTGCCATCGAATGTTAGATTTGGGGATCCATTTGGCCTTGGGAAGTTGTTCTTTGAATCCATCTCATTTCATCTGTTATGAAGCATCTCATGTCTGTAGTCCATTGACTCTGTGGTTGTTTCCTTGGCCTAAATTTTAATTTTACCTTTTGTACATATCTCATGATACAACTTCTCAACCAGCCCATCTGAATTTTTTCTCTGCCCTTTCAAAGACTGATATCTACCCTATAAGATCACAATTCACAAAGAAAAGATCACGAATGCAGATGCTCAGATACAAAAGAGATTCATCACAGCAATTTTTAAAATAACAATATACAAACACTAAAAATAACTTCAATATTTAGTGATCAGGGCATGGTGACCTAAATAATAATCCATTTAATCAGTGGGAAATTACACAGACCATGAAAATATCTGTAAAGGATGTTACTTATCATGTAACATTGAGTGAAAAAAGAGGAAACAAAATTGTATATAATTTCATTTTAGTGGAAAATGATATATACATGTAGAAAGAGGACCAGAAGGAAATAGCCCCTTCTGTTTGCAGTGGTTACTTGGATAATACCTCTTTCTGTTTATGTTTTTCTCAAATTTTCTAAAATGAATACATATTACTTTTACATTTGGAAATAAAACGTGTTTCAAAGATCAAAAGGGTAAGTTGCTACACCGGAATCCAGAAAGCTACAGTAAGCCTTTCCCTTCTCCTAGACTGGCTATTAGAAAGTTGCTTTCTCCTCTGTCTCATTTTAAAGTAGACATTGCCATATTATTAAGCAATCAGCCAGTAGGGTTCATCCAAGAACAATAAACTGACCTCTCAAGAGAAAATTAGTGAAGCTCAGGAAATTAGAGCTAGAAACCCCCACTGAGTGATCTAATGCATCCCTCAAGAATCAGTGCCATATACATTACACTTTCTGGTGTAGGCACTTTCATTTCAATTTAATTTGAAAAGTTTCAAGTGATGGCAATTTCACTGCTACATCTGGACCAGTCAACACGCTATTAATCCATCTTCCCTGAGCAGAGCATAATAACTCCAATGAACGTCAGAGATATCCATTTAACTGTCTGGCCTGGACCTGCTCTGGCACCTCCTCTTAGCTAGAAGACTTCACACAAGTCCCTTTACCTATCCATTCCCTAGGTCTCCTCATTTGTGAAAAAGAAAACCTCACCACCTCCCTCAGAAAATTTGCTCTAGGAATTAAATGAGATGATACACACAGGGAATGCACTCACTGCAATAGTGGGTGCTTAGTCGATGCTTGGCGATTCTAGAGTGCTCAGCTCATGTTAAACAGCTGTTTTCCTGGCAGAAGGAAATGAGTCAATAACCCCTCCTTTTGGCCTTCCTTAGGTGACACTAGTGGGTTACAGTGAACAGTACAGTTCAAAACTTTGAAAAGTAAAATTGCATTTGGTACCCAAACCTTGGGCTACTGGTACCAACGAAATTAACTAGCCTCATCAACACCTGTGAAAAGAAGGGGGAAGTAAAAATAAAAATATTTTTAAAATAAATTCACCAGGCTCAGATCACACTTTTTCACTATGAATAGGAGCCAGAATTGGAAGGCCAGGAGGATGGGAAAAGAGGACATGGAATGAAGAGTCGCATTTGAGAAGGGATCAATAGTTTGATGAATAGTTCATGGAGAGGCTGAAGGAAAGAGAAGAAGAATGCTGCCAAGTGCCTAACTTGGATGACTAAATTCACAATTTATTCATACAATGAATTATCTATTGAGCACCTACTAAGGGCCAGGCATGGTTCTGGGGTGTTTGGGATAACACAGCAAACAAAACAGAAAAAAATATCTCTGCCCCTGTGGAGCTTCCTTTCTAATGGGAAAGACAGTAAATAAGAAGACAAATAAATAAATAAATAAATAAATAAATAAATAAATAAGACCATGTCTGACATAGGAAATAAACAAGGAAATTGGATGGAGAATAAAAGGATGGGGTCCACTTTAGATATGATGGCCAGGGAAAGCCTCTGTCAGGTGACAACATGTGAGTTAGTGGGTCCTGGAAGGTAAGAAGAAACCAATAGTTAGAGAAGAGAGAAAGCATTCCAGGAGGAACAGTAGGTACAGAGACTTCGGAGTGGCAAAAGGTTAGGTATGTTGGAGAAAGCGGGAAAATGTCTATGTAACTGAAGTGCAGTAAGAAAGGAGAGAATCCTGGGCATGGTGGTGCATGCCTGTAATCCCAGCACTTTGGGAGGCCCAAGGTGCAAGGATCGGTTGAAGCCAGGAGTTTGAGGCTGCAGTGAGCTATGATTGCCCAACTGCACTCCAGCCTGGGCAACAGAGTGAGACTCTGTATCTAAAAATAAATAGTAGATAAATAAGAAAGGAGATACTTGGCAGAAGAGACTGGAAAAGTGGACAGGGTTCATTGACCAAGGACCAAGCCTTAAGAAGCAGGTTCTTGGGGAAGAAAATGAGTTCCTCTTTGACATGTTGAGTTTGAGACACCTGAGAGAATCTCCAAACTAAAGGTCCAGAACTGCGTCCTAAGGATTAGAGACAGAACTGGGATCTGAGAAATTGCTCAGTTGCATCAGAATCACCAGGGAGTGTTCTAAAAATATAGTTTTCTCAGGCATTAAAAGTACAGATTTCTGGGGTGCTATCAGGGAAATTCTAACCCAAGAAGGTCTTGATCAAGACCTGAAAATCATTTTTTTAACACTTCCAGGTAATTTTGGTCAATTCATTCAAGAAACATTTCTTGCATTCCTACTATGCGCCAGGACAATTCTTAAGTCCTGGAAATACAGTTCTGAACAGGTTGGACAGGTTACAGTCTAGAGAAAGAACAGACAGTGGACAAGTAAAGAAATAAATTACAGTTGTGACACACACTACACACACAAAAAATAACAAGCTGGCAAGTGTAAAATAATGATGGACACCTAAGCTAGATAAATCAAAAATGAATATCTCTCTTTGAGGAAGTGACTTGAGCTGTCACCTGAGGAATAAGAAAGAGGAGCCATGTGACAGTCAGAGTAAAGCCGCTGAAGCAGAGGGAACAGCCAATGCAAAGACTTGGTTGAGAATTCAGTAGATGAATCTCACCTTCTAGCTATTCCCATTTCATTAATCCATTAAAATGGAAAAGAAGGCATGGTGGAGAATGTACTTGTTCATCTTTGTGTGTTCACCCAGAAAGCTATACTAAGCACATCCCTTGTACCAGGAACTGTGCCAGATGCTGACATGAAGATGAGCCAGATGACCCCCTTTCTCTGGGAGTGTGCAGTCCAATGAGGGAGGCAGATAACCAAATAAGAATGGCTCATGAGATAAGTGAGAATGTCCCAGGCAATCAGCTTATGTTCTGGGGAAGCCAAGAAGATGATTAATACTTTTGAGTATGATGATGTGAGCAATTGCTTTTGACATTGTGCATGATCAAATTATTTTCATTTCTTTGTGGTCCTGCAGTTCAGAATATCTGGATTTTTGGTGGAATATTTGCAAGGGAGATCAGGTTTAGGATACTGCATAATGCACTATATGTTTCAGAATACAAGGAAAAATAGCATGCTATATTTATTGAGCACATGGATTTACCTGTAATGTACCATCTCATAGAAGAGTCACTATGACTTTATGAAGCAGGGACTATTATTATTTCCCCTTTTTCAGATGGAGAAATAGGAGCTTAGCAAGATGAAGCGACTTTCCTGAAGTGACAATTTCCCAGTTCTGTCTGGATTCAAGCCTCAGTTCTGGTCCATATGGCCCTCTCATGAATAGCTTAGACACTGATACAATTGCTTTTCTCGTTCTAGTCCCCAAAGTGAACACCTTTCTCTTCTCCCCCAACCCACTCATCCATCTAGGTTGCCTAGGCCAGCCTTATCTACCTGCATTTCTCCCCAGGGGTCCTGCAGGTGGAAAAGTGGAAAGAATAATTCCTTGTTTCCACACTGGGGAGGACACCCGGACAGGCACGGACCGGGCAGTGCCCACTGACTGACTGTACTGGACTCCAGTTTTTTGAGCTCCCTGTAGAGTGTGGGAAAGCTTTGAGGCCAAAGCTGGGCACCTGGTTCCTAGCCCACCTGGGGGAGTGGGGAGGGGTAGAGGAGAGATTCCTGGGGCTCAGTGTTCAAGGTCTGAGGCACGGGAGACAAATGCCCACGCACCAGACAGTTAAGGTAAAACATTGAAGCCAAGAGCAAGTAGTGACTCTGTTGCCAACTGGATAGGGTTGGTCTTGTCCTATCTAAATGTATTTGAATTAAGTGGCTTTTAAAAATCAGCTGGTCATCCTCAGCCCGCGGGCTGGCCAATTTGGAACTTAATGGACCTTTGCATCCTCCGTCCCGGAGCCTCCTTTGATTCCAGACTTCTCAGTGTGAGTCTGTGGGTCCCTCCGACTGGTGTCTGGGTGTGTCCTTCAGGGAGTGGGTTGCCTTCGTCTGCCTGTCCCCTGTTTCTCGTGCTGACGCTCCCCTCTGTCCTTCCCGCCTCCCCCTCACTCCTTTTCTCCCTCCCTTCCTCCTTGTGGGGAGGCTCTGGCCCGGGTCCCTGAGCCCAGGCGGGTGCTGGCGGAGGACGCAGAAGGGGTGAGGTCACGTCTCCCTTGAGCCCCGAGCAGCTGGCTTTTCAGAGCCTCGCCACGAACCGGCGGCCAGAGCCCCAGACCACGCAGACCGTGCGCTCCTCCGCCCTCCCTGCGCCGCCGGCCTCGCCCATGTCTCAGTACGGCCCCAGCCCAGACTTCAAGAGGGCTTTGGACAGCAGCCCCGAGGCCAACACTGAAGATGACAAAACCGAGGAGGACGTCCCCCTTGCCCAAGAACTACCTGTGGCTCACCATCGTCTCGTGTTTCTGCCCTGCGTACCCCATCAACATCGTGGCTTTGGTCTTTTCCATAATGGTGAGTGAATTATGGCCAGAGGAGGAGAGACCCGGGCGGCTTTGCACCCCTGCAGGGAACTTCCGCGCGCGATCTCTACGGCTCCCTCCTCCTGCCCGTGCGCTCTAGGAGTTCTTTGTCCTCGCACTTCCTCCTCACCTTTCTCGGGCTCTCGGAGCTCTCCCCCGCAATTAACAGCACCTCCTCTGCACTCCTCGTGGTGCTCAGAGCCCTGATCAAGCTTCCCCCCAGCCTAGTTCTCCTCTCCCTTCCAGCTCCCAGGGTGCGTTTCCTTTCCAACCCGGGGAAGTTCTTCCGTGGACTTTGCTGACTCCTCTGACCTTCCTAGGCACTCGCCCTGGGGGTTCTCAACCCTCTTTTCTAGAGCCCCAATGCGCGCCGCCCCAGCGGGCATCAGTAAACTCCTTTCCCTGAGCTCGCAGGCTCTACGTTCCCTTCCCTGCCGTGCAGGGGGCTCCTGCTCTCCAGCGACCAGGACTGTCTCTGTCTCAGCGTGTGCTCCCCCTCTCTCTTTGCTGCGCCCAAGGGCACCGCTTCCGCCACATTCCGGGGGGTCCCCAGGCCATTCCTGATGCCCCTCCTTGACTCGCTGTTTTCGCGCTTTGGCACAGCACGCTCTGTCCGAGCAAGCGTTCCCTCTCGCTTCTTCCTATACCCGGCTCCCTCTCCTGGCCTCCTTCCTGCACCCCCTTTCCAACGCACCCGCCCGAGGCTAGCTCACACCCGCTACCTCTTTAGGCCTCTCTTAGGCTCTTAGCATGACCCCTCACCAGCAAAGTGCGTGCGTCTCTCTCTTACTCTTTCTACCCAGCGCGCTGTAGTTCCTCCCTGTTTGCTGTGCACTAGCCCCACCCTCGCCTCTCTCGGTGTCCCACAGGGCTCTCAGGCGCCCCTCCACCGCTCTGTCCCACGCCCGGGGCTCTCCCGCGAATGCACTGGGGGACTCCACGCAATGTGTGGCTCTGCCCGCCCTCTGCGCACCAGCCTCCGGAGCTGCCAGCCTCTCTAGGAGAGGCCGCTGGGGCTTCTAGTCCGCCCTTCCGGAGTTCAGCTCTCCAGCCCCCTTCAACTCCGCTAGGAACACCCAAGCGAACCCCACCAGGAGGGTGACGAGCGCTCGCTAGGTCCCTGCCTTATTGACTGGAGCAGCTGGTCCGGGGGTGGCGGCGGGGTGAGGTTCCGGCCGGCAATGTCCCAGGACAACCCTTGCAGTTACACTCCCTCCCCCCACTGGCCCACCTCGCCTGTAGCTGAGCCACCGAACTCCCAGCCACAGACGGAGAGCCCTGATTCAGCTCGGTGAAAATCGCGAGCCGCCCCTCCCCCCATCAAATCCGCCTACGGGTGGTGGCACCATATGCACTTCGTGGGTACCTGCAAGGCTCCATCTGCGCCTATAACTTGCCCCTTTCCCAAAGCCGGTTTGTGGGCCGCCTATGCACGGACATGCAAGCGCGCAGCCGCCAAAGTTAAAGCAAGTCTGTATTCAAATTCCAATTCTCCCACTTTCTAGCTGTGTGATCTCTGAAGTCACCGCATCTCTGAACCTCAGTAGATGTATCATGAATGTATCATGTTACATTTGTAAAACTGGAATAATCATAGCCATATATCTTGGGGTTGTTGGTAGCATTCATGACGTAATAATTGCAAAATGCTTAGAACAGTGCCCAGCATGGTATTTTTACAAAATCTTTACTCAGATGTCACTTCATGAGGCCTTCTGTGATTACTGTTTAAAATCAAGATCCCTACCCACACACTCTACGCAAGCTCTGTTCCCCCTTTCCTGCTGCCTTTTGACCAAAATACTTCACTCCATCTGATATAGTCTTTTAATTGTTTATATGTTTACAGTCTGTGTCCCTCTTGTTAAAATATAAGCTCTATGAGGGCAGGGATATTTGTCAGTTCCTGTATCTTCAGCATCTAGAAGAAAATCTGGCACTTGGTAGATGCTTAATAAGTATTATGAAATGAATGCATGCATGAATGAATGGTGTGGATGAATCATTAACCATTTTTTCCCATCCTGGATCCCCGGAAGCCATAGCATCCCATTCCTTCCGACAAACCAGCCAATTTCCTCCCTTCCTTCCTCTCCCCCAGATATCCGGTCTTGACTTTTTTTTGCAGAGAGTCTGGAAACGATGCTGCAGCCAAATTCTGCGGGCAGCAGCAGACTCTCTGGCTGAAACCGGTGCCCACATTCTATCGTGGTTTGTTGATGAAGCAGCCAATTCACCCCTTTCCCAGTGCCACTTAGAAAACTGTCTGCAAAGGCTTTTTCCCTCATTGGTCTGAAATGAGCTGGCACTCCAGCTGGTAGTGACAGGTCGGATACTAATGATACGCCCTGCGAGATGAGGTTTGCACATGCTTTAAATTGAGACTTCTTTTTCTAATCCCCTCTTCCCCATTCCCTCCCCCCAAGCCTTTTTCAATAATTTTATAGCAAGAGACTATTCTGTTGCCAGAACAGACACTGGAAACAGTTTGCTATGGACAAGGTTTGTATCTCTCTTTTTTTCAGACAGAGTCTCGCTCTGTCACCCAGGCTGAAATGCAGTGGCACAATCTCAGCTCACTGCAACCTCCGCCTCCTGGGTTTAAGCGATCCTCCCACCCCAACCACCCCAAGCAGCTGAGACTACAGACTCGAGCCACCGTGCTCAACTAATTTTTGTATTTTTAGTAGAGATGGGGTTTCACCATGTTGCCCAGGCCGGTCTCAAACTCCTGACCTCAAGTGATCCACCCGCCTTGGCCTCCCAAAGTGCTGGGATTACAGGCGTGAGCCACCGTGCCGGGCCAGGTTTTGTACCTTTTTAAAGCCTTGGTTTCTTCATCTTTAAAATGGGAATGTGAAAGTTGTTTTAAGTTGAGCAAAACTGTTGTAAGGATGAAACACAACAAAGCATTCTAGCTCTTGGCACTATACTAGGTACGTGCAGCATTGTCAGACAGATGTATAGATTTGGAACCTGGAGCTATTGTGTTACATATGAAAACAAACAGAAATTCTAAACAGCGTGTCCTACACCCTTCCTGTTGCACTTTCTCTAAGGTACTGGAAGTGTTTTCCCATTGATATAGCGCAGTTCTGGGCTTGATCAGTTTCATCACAAGGACTCCAAAGTCCAAAGGACAAAGAGAGACAGGAAGGATGTGCAGAAGGAAGGTGGGAGACCATTTCTGCCAGGCGTTTGCTCCCCCTAGGGTGTCTTGTGACGTTCAGTCCTGGCTATTTTCAACTCTCACTTCTCTGTAATTTATAATAAGTTTAGGCACAACAGTGGTGTATCAGGGAATCTCCATTGGGGGAGCTCCTTCCCCATGAAGGCATTTAGAAATGCGAGGGAGCATCTGTGGTGCTGTCAATGATTTGGGGTGTTACTGGCATTTGGTGGAAAGAGCCAAAGTACTAATGTCTGCCATGCTAGGGGCTGTCCCCCGATGAAGAATGAACACATTCCCAATACCAAGACCATCCCAATGAAGAAGCACTGTAAGATGATTCAAATTGATATAAACATGACTGTGTGGAACATATTGACAAGACTCAAAATAATTCATTTCCAGAATGGTAAAAAAAAAAAAATAGCCAACAATCTCAAAACAATCAATACTGTTATTTATTAAATCAAACCTGAGAAGCTTTCCATAAAATCACCAAGTTAGAGTAGGTGCTGGCAAAGAAAACTACTTTGGAAAAATACACATTCAAGAGAGTGTTCTTCAAGTTGTGGATTTCTGTGTCCTTTCTACCACCCCAGGTAGACCCAGGGGGAGTCCTGGGGCCCTGGGGCTAGGAGGTGGCACACCACAGATGGGTTCTAGTCCAACATGTCTTGTTCTGTTGGATGTTGATGGATCAAGCATTGTCAAGGACACAGAAGTGTTTCTTCCTCTATGTATTGAAAGTCTATTTGTTGAAAACATACTTAACTTCAATTTGAGGGACACATGTCTCAAGAATTTCCCCCTAGACTGGGTTCCTGGTAGCTCATATTGTACCTGTGTGTGAATTTGAAGATGGCACATTTTCTCCATGCAGACACAGCCCTGCACCAGGGCACATAGCTTGGTGAGGAGCACAAGCTGGCTGTTTATTGAGCATCTATTATGTGCCAGGCTCTATTCCAGTTATTCCTTTATCTCTATCAAGTAGCAAATAAGATCAGCAAGGTCTCTGCCCTCCTGGATCTCAAAGAAGTGAGGCTCTAGGCAAGTTGCAAGAGTGTTGGCAAATTTAGGGTTAGTTTGCTGTCTATTAGTTTTGTAGCTGGAATTTGCTACCTGACTCAGAGGACGAGTTCATGCCAACCCTCAATTCTTGATGACATCATGATGTAATCATTTGCAAAACTGAACCAACTGGTCACTCTAATCATGGATACAAAATAACCACTGACTTTTGACTGGGTGGCTCATAAGCCTTTCATTAGAATTTCTCTCACACACCTACCAATAGGTGTGTGGGAATTCTGTCCATTCTTCATTGGGGGACAATTCATAGCATGGCAGGACATTAGTACTTTGAGTCTTTCCACCAAATGCCAGTAGCACTCCCAAATCACTGAGACCACCACAGATGCTCCCACATTTCTAAATGCCTTCATGGGGGAATGGTGCAACCCCCAGTCAAGATTCCCAGGCACACCATTGCCTGATATGTCTCACACACATCCCTGTCTAGAGAGCCTGTCTAGAGACCAGCCGTTAAGGCTCAAATCCTTTTCCTTGATGTGCTTGTGATTTTATGCAAGTTTCTCGAATCTTTCTGAAGCTTGATTTTTCCACCTTGTAAAATGGGGGTTGTGATAGTATTTACCCAAATGCAATTGTGGAGATTAGATAATAAAAGTTAAAAGTTTTCGTGTTACTCCTAGAACACCACCAGAACTCAATAAGTATTGATGTTGATGATGGTGATGATGATAATGGAAGATTCTAAAGATACAAGCCATTACCTTTTCTAGTTTTTCTGTTTATATTGAGACTAGCAAATCTGATAAGAATAAAAACAATGACTAGTAGACATGTCACTGGAATAAAACTTTGTTGCAACTCAAAGGTAAATAATAATGCCAAACTGAAATACATGCAAATAAGCAAGAGAACTTTTGGTTAATAATGAAATATTGAACCTGCCTGTTTTGCTCCCATCCCTTCTAAAGACCACTTAAAATGATAGTAAGTGCTATTTGGTAGCACAATAGGGTGACTATAGTCAATAATAACTTAATTGTACATTTTTAAAATAAATTAAAGAGTGTAATTGCATTGTCCGTAAGGTAAATTGTAAATGCTCGAGGGGATGGCTACCCCATTCTCCATGATGTGCTTATTTCACATTGCATGCTCGTATCAAAACATCTCATGTACCCCGTAAATGTATACATCTACTATGTACCCAGAATTTTTTTTAAAGGATAGTAAATGAGTTTAAAAGGATATAAACACTCAAGGACAAATTAAGAGAACAGAAGAAGAAATGAGAATGGCGACAAAATCTTAAACAATGGAAAATAGCTGGTTGGGCATCAACTAATTTTACAAAGTGGGTGACACTGAAATCTAAATCCTGCAGAAATAGTAGCCAACAAGAAGAAAGTCAATTTGTTCTGCAAAACTCTAGGAAAGCTCAGAAATTGGAGGTACTAACTAAAGGTATTGCCTTTGATGTCAGGAATACGGGGTAGGGAAAATCTTTGAAAGTCTGTTTATGAAGTCACGGAACCGCCAGAGATCGTCTACCACCCCACATAGCCAGGCCCCCACTTCCTCACCAACCCAGGCAAAAGTTTAGAGATTTTCTCTCTGGTGAGATTAAACAGAATGACTCTAGACACCAGGCACAGCTGAGAGAAGCATTTAGGTGCCAAGCTGAAAATGAGATTAATGGAAAGCTGCAATGTTGAACAAGGAAGCTCTTTCCCCAACTTGGTTTCCTGGACAGAAATTGGAGAATTTCCCCTCCAAGGATGTGACCAGTCCAAAAGAAAAAATTTGTAGGAGTCTTCCAGAGAAAGGATGCAATCCACCCAACCATTAACAAGCTCCATCCTCCTGCAAAAAAACTACCAAACAGCTTTTCAGTGTCTCACTTTCAAATATGATGAGGCAACCAAAGATTATCAGACATGTGAGAAACTATTCTGAAATCAAAGACCTATGGTTTAACCAAAAAAAAAAAAAAAAAAAAAAAAAAATGAAGTATAAGGTAACAAATAATGCAAGATGTGGAAGAAAACTTCAAGAATAGGTGAGTAACATCCCCAGAGAATAAGAAGCTATATTGTGTCCACAAGACAAGAACAAGTTGAAAAAATAAAACAGCCAGAGAAGTAAAATAGAGCTCTTGGGAATTAAAAATTATGTGGGTAGATTAAAAAAAAAGAAAACAGTAGAAGATCCTTTGAGCTGGAACCAAAAAAAATAAAATAAAAATAGTAGAAGGATTGCAATTTAATGTTGAGGGAGCCTCAAGAAGTAATGCAAAAATCAAAAAGATGGAAAATATGGAAGTAACCCATTTTATATATATATATATATATATATTATATATATATATATAATGGAATATTATTCAGTCTTTAAAAGCAAGGAAATTCTGACACATGCTGCATCTTGGATCAACCTTTAAAATACTACGCTAAATAAAAGAAGCCAGCCACAAAAGGACAAATATTATATGATTCCGCCTATATGAAACACCTAGAGTGATCTAATTCATGAGACAGAAAGTAGAATGGTATTGCCAGAGACTATGGGGAGAGGGAAATAGGGAGTTATTGACGATGGGTATGGAGTTTCAGTTCTAAAGGTGGAAAAGTTCTGGGAATGGATGGTGATGATGTTGACCAATAATGCGAATGTACTTAATGCCATTGAACTGTATACTTAAAAATAGTTCAAATGGTAAAATTCATGTTATACATATTTTACCACAATAAAAAAGGAGGAAAATATTCTCCAAAAACAATTAAAATTGTCAAGAATATATATAATAAAATTTGAGACTCACGCCCAGAAATCTAACATCTAAAAGGAAAGTTCCACAAAAAGGAAAGAACAAAGAAAATTAAAGAGAGGAAATTATCAAATAAGTAATATACAAAAAAAATCCCAGAACTGAATACTGAATACATTGCGGTGGCTCATACCTGTAATCCCAGCACTTTGGGAGGCTGAGGCAGGCAGATCATGAGGTCAAGAGATTGAGACCATCCTAGGCAACATGGTGAAACCCTGTCTTTACTAAAAATACAAAAATTAGCTGGGTATGGTGGCATATGCCTGTAGTCCCAGCTACTCAGGAGGCTGAGGCAGGAGAATTGCTTTAACCCGGGAGATGGAGTTTGCAGTGAGCCAAGGTCACACCACTGCACTCCAGCCTGGCGCCTGGAGACTCTGTCTCAAAAAAAAAAAAAAAAAAAAAAAAAAAAGATTCCCCTGATAGTCAATAAAGTGAATGAAGCAAGACATACCAAGGAACATCTTGGTGAAATTTCAGATGTTCAAGGATAAAATTTCTCTCCAGTTCTGTAAACTTTTAAAGAAAGGAAGCATCCCACATATGCAGTAATAATGGCTTCAAAATTCTTATCAGGAATGCTGAAGGCTAAATAATAGTGAAAAGATTACTTCAAAAATCCTGAAAGAAAATTATTCAAACTTCAATTCTAGACCCAACTAAATTATCATTCAAGGGGGAGAGAATAATAAAGACATTTCCAGACATTTAAGATCTCAAATAAATTGCCCACCATACATCTTTTCTTAGGAAGTCATGGGAGAATGTGCCTCCCAAAGAGAAGGGAGTAAATCAAGAAAAAGACGCGGGATCCAGAAAAGGGATTCAACACAAAAAGAGACAGAGAAATGCTCCTGAAAACAAGGCAACCAGTCTCTCACTCCCACAGAAGATGCAGTTGTTAATGGATGATTGGTCTGAAGGCTTTGTCACAAGCTATTATCTGGTTGTAGGCTGGCACAGTAAGCCACAGCCAAGCCCCAGGTCTGACCACACCTGCTGAGGATAAGGTCAGTGGTCAGTAAATACTCACAGGATGAAGACAAACCAAACCACGTGTTCTTTTCATCTGACTCAAGATCCTCCAGAGCTTGAAACATAGTTTTGACTGCTCATCCGTCAAAACCGCTTCAGGTGGACTTCAATTAGGTGCAGGGGGAAGATCACGTGTGTCTGTGAACTTCGAAATAACAGGTCTTGGTGCAGGCAACTCATCCAGAGGGCTTGACACTGCCCACGAGTTGGAGCACTGAATGCTGATTCATTGGATCTCTCCCTGTGACTTCTCTCAATGTTCTCTGGCTCTTTCCACACCTGAGATTGCCACTGAGAAATGGGGTATTAAAATTACACACCCCTGTGACTTATTTCTTGTGAATTTCTTGCTTGAAACTCTGAAGAGCGTTCACATGGTTCCAGATGAAGACCCTGTCTGAAGTGTGTCCTCATGGGAAGGCCACGTTCCCGATACCCATAGATTTTGCAGATCTGCACATTTCCTAAATGGCCCTGCTTCATCGGTTACTTTCGGTAAGTTTTGCCATTTGCTGGCCGCTGACATTTGGTATTTGGGTATCTAGAATTTAAATGGCTGTTAGAACCCTTTCAGATTTTTGGTGGTACAGACTATGTCTACTTCAACATGTGTATCTGTATGCTCCTAATTTTAAAAAATACATTTTAAGGGCCATTTGAATTTACTGATGAAATGCTGTAATGGCTGGATTTGTTGTGACATAATATGTGGGGATAGAGATAAAACAAGGTTGGCCACTAATGCATGACTGTGGAAGCTGGGTTATGGAAACATGGGGATTTATTATGTTATCCTGTCAAATTTTGTATACACTTAAAACTTTCCATTACAAAAAGTAAAAAGAGGGCCAGGCATGGTAGCTCATGCCTATAATCCCAGCACTGTGGGAGGCTGAGGTGGGTGGATCACCTGAGCTCAGGAGGGAGCTCGAGACCAGCTTGGGCAACATGATGAATCACTGTCTCTACAAAAAAAAAAAAAAAAAAAGTAGCTAGGCATAGTAGTGAGCATCCGTAGTCCAAGCTACCCCCAAAAGGCAAAAGTAGGAAAATCACTTGAGCCCAGGAGGCGGAGGTTGCAGTGAGCCAAGATCACGCCACTGCACTCCAGCCTGGGCAACAGAGCACGGCCCTGTCTCAAAACAAACAAACAAAAGTAAAAAGAAAGAAATTCAGGTCAAACCTCCCCGTCTAAGTCATTATCTGCCCAGACCAGTGGCAGATAAGATAACAAGACAGAGCTATAAAATGAGTTGGCCAAAAAGGCCATGGTTGAGGTAGAGCTTGTCATTAATTCATAAGAAAACTATTTCTGGCTTATGTGTGAATGTCAGTGATGACTTTGGAGAATATCTTCAAATAATCATCAAGGGGAGCCCAGGTAGGACTCACATCCTAGAATTTTAATCACCTGAGGATCTTGTTAAAATGCAGACTACACTCCTCTTTCAAGGATCAGCTAGAAAGTCACCTCCTCCATGAAACCTTTTTTGATTGCTTCCTCTCTCTCACTCAAGGTTGTGCCCACTATACTCTGAACAGATTTCCTCTCGGATCATCTCTACTTCCTTGCACTGATTTGCATAGGTGAGCCCCTTAAGATTACACTGTTAGCCCCGGCACCTAGCACAATGTCAAGCATGAGGTCCACATGTAGCAAACATTTGATGAATGAATAAATGCATTGATAATTGAATAACTACATAGACCGAAGTCTGCTCCTACCTTTATCTTTAAGGATTTGCTTCCCTTCCCCAACTGTGTTCTGCATTTCTGCCAAAACTTCTTTTGGAAAATATCCAGGAGACTTGGGCAAATGCCAAGGGTCACTGAGAGGCTGGCCAAGGCTTGGTTCCCAAGGATAATTTTCCTGGTGGGTCCAGAGCTCACCAATATGTTCACACTGCAGGCCAGTGGGTCCACATTTGAAAATTTGTCTTTGTTCTCCGCTTGCTAGTTCAGGGCAGGACCCTCTTTAACTCAAAGCCCCTTTTCCAGAAATGTGAGCCTGAACATACCTGAGAATTTCCAGTTCTGCAAGTGCAAGAATTAAGCCAGAGTTTCCGAAATGATGCTTCTCAGAAAACTGGTTGTGTCTGGTGCTAACAAATTTTACCAAGAAAGGGACAGGTGCAGAAGAGGATTGAATTGAGAAACCAAATGCTGAGTTAAGCAAAAATTAACTATTTCCTTTCCTTTGGAGACTTTTGGTAAACCACTGTGCATTATGATTCTTTAATGGAACAATATAGCATGGGGCATTTACTAAGCATTTTCCCAGATTCTTGGATCGTAAGGCCAACAAGCCACAGCACACATTTTGGGAAATGCTGTTCTTAATGATACCTTGGTTCTCACTTTAATGAGAACAGTTGCTGTTGCTATGGAAAGAGTGCACGGTACTCCATCCTTAACATTCTTGCATTGTAGACCCACCTCTCCCCCTTTCTTCCAACATGGGTGTTTTTTGGTTTGGTTGTTTTTTGTTGATTTTTGTTTTGTTTTGGTTTTGGTTTTGAGACCTGGTCTTACTCTGTCACCCAGGCTGGAGTGCAATGGTGCAATCATGTTTCACTGCAGCCTCAACCCTCCAGGTTCAAGTAGTCTTCCCACTTCAGTCTCCAAAGCACTGGAATTACAGACATGAGCCACTATGCCAGGCTAATTTTTTAATTTTTTTGTAAAAACAGGGTCTCTCTGTGTTACCCAAGCTGGCCTCAAGTGATCTTTCCACCTCAGCCTCCAAAGTGCTGGGATTACAGGCATGAGCCACCATGCCTGGCTAAGCTGGGTGTTTTTAATGAGTCTCCGTAGTGAAATTTTGCTAATTTTCTTCCTCTTTCACTCTCTTTTCTGCCACAGGTGAAATTCAGGAACCTGTCTTTCTGTTTCCTTTACCCTTTCTATTCCCCAAACTAAAGGAGGCTTTCTCTATTTTACTCCTTCTTTTGATAACTTCATTTGTTCTTTGCTGTGGATAATTTTTATTGTAGTATTTCTGTCACTATTGTTGTTATTTTAACATTTATACATGTGTCTTTACTTTTTAAAGTATTTCATATTGACACAATTTCACTGGTTTCTTGCAAAAATCTCAGCAAGCGACATAAGAAAACTGTCTTCCTTATTTATCCTTAAGAAAACTGGGGGGGAGAGATCCAAGATGGCCGATTAGCAGCAGCTCAGGATTGTAGCTCCCACTGAAAGCGCAGAGAGTGAGTGGACGCCACACTTTCAGACGAATTTTCATTGCCTACGGACCAAGAGATTCTTGGCGGAGGAGCCCCACGGGTCACCAGCGCGACTCTTTTGGCCGGCACGGCTGTTTTGCAGGTGCCCCAGCGTGGCGGTTCTCAGTCCGGAGTATACGGGACTGAGTGCCCTTTGGTTGGCGTTTGGAGCTCCGGGAAGACAATCTCCCATTCAGCTGATTGAAAAGCGGACTGAAGTGGGGAAGCAGACCAGGAGATTCCCGGGCAGAAAAGCGCCACGAATCTTAACGCTGCTGTTTCAGCCGGCGTAGTGGGTCGCCGCAGGGGAAGGCTGGTCCCCCCACACACACACAAAAACAGCAGTTGGCACTGCTGAGGACAGAGAGTTTCACAGCAAGTACAGCTGAACCCGGGAAGGTCCAGCTCTGTGGGGGAGGGGGGCGTCCACCGAAGGAAAACTAAGAAACAGAAAAAACTTTACCACCAACAAGCTGGACGTCCACTCAGAGACCTAATCTGAAAGCCAGCAATTTACACAGACGGCAGGTCGATAAATCCACAAAGATGGGAAGAAACCAGCGCAAAAAGGCTGAAAACACCCGAAATCAGAATGCCTTTCCTCCTACAGAGGATTGCGGTGCCTCATCACCAATTGAAAAAGGCCTGATTGAGAATGAATGTGAGGAATCAATAGAATCAGGCTTCAGAAGGTGGATAATGAGAAACTTCTGTGAGTTAAAAGAACATGTTCTAGCCCAATGCAAGGAGACTAAGAACCTTGAAAAAAGGTTTGACGAAATGTTAACGAGAATGGACAATTTAGAAAGGAATATAAGTGAACTAATGGAGCTGAAAAACACAATACGAGAACTTCACAAAGTATGCACAAGTTTTAACAGTCGAATTGATCAAGCAGAAGAAAGGATTTCAGAGGTCGAAGACCAACTTAACGAAATAAAACGAGAAGATAAGATTAGAGAAAAAAGGGTAAAAAGGAATGAGCAAAGTCTCCAAGAAATATGGGACTATGTGAAAAGACCTAATCTACGTTTGATAGGTGTGCCTGAATGTGACGAAGAGAATGAATCCAAGTTGGAAAATATTTTTCAGGATATTATCCAGGAAAACTTTCCTAACCTAGCAAGGCAAGACAATACACAACTCCAGGTAATACAGAGAACACCACAAAGATATTCGTCAAAAAGAGCAACCCCAAGGCACATAATCATTAGATTCATCAGGGTTGAAACAAAGGAGAAAATACTACGGGCGGCCAGAGAGAAGGTCAGGTTACCCACAAGGGGAAGCCTATCACACTCACAGCAGATCTCTCAGCAGAAACCCTACAAGCCAGAAGAGAGTGGGGGCCAATATTCAACATCCTTTAAGAAAAGAACTTTCAACCCAGAATTTCATATCCAGCCAAACTAAGTTTCATAAGTGAAGGAAAAATACAATTTTTTACGAACAAGCAAGTACTCAGAGATTTCATTACCACCAGGCCTGCTTTACAAGAGTTTCTGAAAGAGGCACTATATACAGAAAGGAACAACCAGTATCAGCCATTCCAAAAAACCCATTGGTAAGCTGCATCCAGACCCACCTCACATGCAAGGATATACAGAGACTCAAAACAAAGGGATGGAGGAAGATTTGCCAACCAAATGGAGAGAAAAAAAAAAGCAGGAGTTGCAATTCTCATCTCTGATAAAATAGACTTTAAAGTAATAGAAACCAAAAGAGATAAGAAGGACGTTGTATAATGGTAGAGGGATCAATGTAACGGGAAGAGCTAACGATCCTAAGTCTATGTGCACCCAATATAGGAGCACCCAGATACATAGGGCAATTTCTTGGTGACTTACAAAGAGACTTGGACTCCCACACAATAATAGTGGGAGACTTTAACATTACATTGTCAATATTGGACAGATTAATAAGACAGAAGGTTAACAAGGATACCCGGGACTTGAACTTAGACCTCGAACAAGTAAACTTAATAAACATATACAGAACTCTCTACTCCATATCCACAAAAGATACATTTTTTTCAGTAACATCACATTTATTCTAAAAGTGACCACATGGTTGGGAGTAAATCACTCCCCAGCAATTGCAAAGCATTTATAGGTTTAAATGAAATATTGGTTGGCTGTTTGTTATTTTCCTCCCTTATTCCTTCCTGTCTCCATTGTGTAACACAATTATTAGCATAAAAGAGCTTTTTAATATCTATTTCTATACTGTATTCTAGCCCGGGCAATAGAGCAAGATTCCCGTTCTCTCTCCCTCTTTTTCTTCTTCTTTTTCTCTTTCTTTCATTCTCTTTTTATTCCTTCTTTCTCTTTCTCTCTTTTTTCTTAAAAAAAAAAAAGCATAACTAAGATGAGGATGGGAATGGAAATTAAACCTAAAGTATTTCAAAAATTAAATCATTTCAACTTTACATTAAAAAAATAAATAAATAAAATAAAAATAAAAAAAAAGAAAACTGAGGCTCAGAAATGTGGTGAGCCTCTCCAACAAAATCAAACACAGTAGTCCTTACCCCCATGAAGCATTATAATCAGACAGCTATGCTTGTCTTTTTTTTTTTTTTTTTTTTTTTTTTTGAGACAGGGTCTTACTCTGTTTCACAGGCTGGAATGTAGTGGTACAACCACAGGTCACTGCAGCCTTGACCTCCCCAGGCTCAGTTGATCCTCCCAGTTCAGCCTCCCAGGTAGCTGGGACTACAGGCATGCACCACCATGCCCAACTAAATTTTTTTGTATTTTTTGTAGAGATGGTTCACCATGTTTCTCAGGCTGGTCTCAAACTCCTATGCTCAGGGCATCTGCCCCCCCTCAGCCTCCCGAAGTGCTGGGATTAGAGGCATGAGCCACCACATCTTGCCCTGCCTTACACTTTGATAGGAAACAGCTTTGATGTTGTGAAAGCTTTCTCTTTCAATAGATTTACCCCCCATCATTATAAGAAGCATCATACAATACTCTCAACCAAGCCTGGCAGAATTCCTCCATAGCTTTTGCTTTAATAATAGACAGCCGAAAGGACAATTCTCACTTGTCCTTGAAAATATTTATGGAGAGAAAAAGCCCAAAAGCCCAAGAAGACAGATGAACATGAATGTATTAATGGTGCTGAAGAGGAAATGCACCTTATATAGTCTTGAAGCCCAGTCTCAGAATTCCCAGTACATCTTTTAGGTATAGAAACAGAAGCAAACAAAATCAAAACTAGAAATCCCAAAGTCATCCAAAAACTCAAGTGTTATTCCTAAAAATATTTACTAAATGCCCACATACATCAAGCTATTTTGACGGGAGCCTGCTATCTGGGAGTTTGGGATTTAAAACAATATTGATCTATATAAAAAGAGTTTCTTACACCTGGAAAAAGAAAAGTATCAGACTATGTTCAGAAATTTATGTAAGTCTACAGATGGAGAGGTGGATAAGGAAGGGACACTGCAAAAGAAAGAGAGACAGAGAAGAGAAAACTCACTTCCCATTGACCAAATATGTACTAGAGATAAAGGAATGAACAAGATGAGGATGGCTTTGAAAGAGAGAAGATGTGGTTTGAAGAAAAAGAAAAAACGTTCTAAAATTAGGATTTCAGTACTGTCAACTCAACAGATCAGAATATTGGCATATTAGCAATAGCAAACAAAATTTAAAGTACCCGAAAAAACTTAGAAAATACACAAGGTGTATACAAAGTTTCACCAAGAGATAAAATGAAAAACCATGAACTAAATGGAGAAGCATAGTATTTACATATTAGCTGTTCATCCAGCATTAGTTATGAAATAAATTATAAAATGAGTTCCTAAATATGAAGCATGGTGCCTAGCACAGAGTAACTGCCTAATATTCATTATTGGTGCTTAAATATGAAAAAAACATAAATATTGATTCCAACATAGGAGATTGGCAAAGTAAATAATAATTTATCTATTCATAACATAGAGTATTACATCACAGGATAATGCTTTTGAAGAATTTTTATGATGCAGGGAAATACTTGGGTAAATGATCAAATGGAAAAACAGGACAGAATACACAATTGTCTGTGCAATGAGATCCTTCATTCTTTATCAATTAGAAGTTGCCAAATACCCATATACATACCCTCACAAGCATGAACATGCATGGGGGGAAGAGAAAGGCTGAAAAGCATTTCAAACTGTCTGCAATGATTTCCTCTAAGTGAGCAGGATTATGGACAGTTACAGTATAAAGAGTTATAATATGTAGATGTGCAGAAGGTACTCAGGGAAAAGAAAAAAAAGAAAAGAAGAGCTATAATATGTATAGCACAAACTATCATTAGGCCCACCAGGGTTTGAATCTTGGCAGTACTGTTCATTGTTAGATGACTTTCATTGAATTATCTAACCTCTCTGGGTTTCTATTTCCTCATCGGTAAATTGGAAACAGTATCACCTACCTCCAAGGGATTGTCATATGAATTAAATGGGATAATATATGCAAAGTTCTTGACAAATCTTGGCTACTATCATTTCAAATATTCCCATTAAAATTTTTAATATTTTCCAAAGTTTCCATAAAAAGTATTTAGACCTCATTTCTAGTCTGAAATGAGCATTTTTCTAAAGTTAATAAGGAATTCAACAAGAAGGAGGACAAGGTTGGTAATTGAGAAGTAATTTTCTTTTTTCTTTTTTTTTTTTTTTTTTGTGACAGTCTTGCTGTGTCACCAAGGCTCCCAGGCTCCCAGGCTCCCAGGCTTGAGTGCAGTGGTACAAATATGGTTCACTGCAGCTCCCACCTCCCAGGCCCAAGCAATCCTCCAGCCTCAGCCTCAGTGCCCAAGTAGCTGGGACTACAGGCACACATCACCACTCCACACCCAACTAATCTTTGCATTTCTTGCTGGTCTCCAAACTCCTGAGTTCAGGAGATCCTCCCACCTCAGCCTCCAAAAGTGCTGGGATTACAGGTGTAAGCCATCATGCCCAACCAGTAATTAGATGCTTATCCACCCCAAAAGGTGATTCTTGCTCTAAATCATATATCATTCTAGAGCTGACATGGTCAGCTCTCTAGTTAATGTAAGAAAATGCTTTTATTCTTATATTTTATTCTAGTCTAGAAGATCACTAAGGACAGATAAACTGCATCTTAACACAGCTCCTGCCCCAAAGTTGATGCTTGGAGAGTTAACAGCAGTTTCGCTGTTGTTTTTGTTCTGATTCCAGTGGGGTTTTTAGCGTGAGATGGTAAGAAGTACCTCTTTCTCCACCCAAGTAGAAGCTCACTCTAATACAAGCCCACTTTTTGGATCTGTCTCCCAGCCACATAGAGGGCACCTGATGCTCCTAAGATAAATTATTTGTTTTTGACGGAGAGGTGGCCCATAATCTTTTCCCTTGAAAAGATTTCTCTTACTCACTATTTGGTGTAAGTATCTACTAAAAGAAGGAAATGGCAGACAGCAGTGAGAATGTCTCTGTCACTTCAAACATCTCCCCAGATTTCTTGTCCATATTCATGTTTGATTACAGCAAAGTCCAAGGTTCATTTTCAATGAGGAGGAAAATGAAAGAGGCTGAGGGAGTGGCAAATAGATATCTGCAAGGCCAAAGACAGAGAAAACCTGAGTCTCCAGCCTTCTCTTCCAATGATGGCCATCTCTAGCCCCTGCTGCCATGGTTAAGAAGCTGGTTGAGGTGGCAGTTGACTCTTATATTTAAAGAGAAAAGCTGGGAGAGGGAATTTAGATGAGGGGGAAGAGCTTAAAACCAACCTGAAGAAGCAGCACTAAGTATGCCACAGGGTGCTTGGTCCCAGAGAAGGTTTCACAGAATCTGAGAAACTTTCTACTGCCATCCTTCAAGGGCAGAAAGCAAGGAGGGAGGTTCTCCTACATTCATTCATTCATTCAAAAATTTTTGAATACCTGCTATATGCCAATCCCTATGGCAGCCTTGGAGATAAATGCCAGCTATTCTCAGATATTTCTTCATAGCAGCATAAGAATGAATTAATACAGTAAATTGGTACTAAGGAAGTGGGGCACTGCTACAAGGATATCCAAAAATGTAGAAGTGACTTTGGATCTGGGGTAATAGGCAGAGGTTAGAACAGTCTGGGGGCTCAGAAGAAGACAGGAAAATGTGAAAAAAATTGGAATTTCCTAGAGACTTGATGAATGGATTTGATCAAAATGCTGATAGTGATATGAACAATAAAGTCCAGGCTGAGATGGTCTCAGATGGAGATGAGGAACTTTTTGGGAACTGAAATAAAGGTTACTCTTGCTATGCAAAGAGACTGGAGGCAGTTTACCCCTACCCTAGAGATCTGTGGAACTTTGAACTTGAGAGAGATGATTTAGGGTATCTCGCAGAAGAAATGTCTAAGTAGTAAAGCATTCAAGAGCAAGTAGAGCATCAAAGTTTGGAAAATTTGCAGCCCAGCAATGCAATAGAAAAGAGAAATCTATTTTCTGGGAGAAATTCAAGCAGGCTGCATGAATTTGTCTAAGTAACCTGGACCCAAATCACCAAGACAATGAGGAAAATGTCTCCAGGGCATGTCAGAGACCTTCAAGGCAGCCTCTCTCATCACAGGCCTGGAGGCCTAGGAGAAGAAAATGGTTTCATGGGCCCAGGGCCTCCCTGCTATGTGCAGTCTCAGACGTGGTGCTCTGCATCCCAGCTGCTTCAGCTCTAGCCATGGCCAAAAGGGGCCAAGGTATAGCTTGGGCCATTGCTTCAGAGGTTGCAAGCCCCAAGCCTTGAGGGCTCCCACATGCTGTTGGGCCTGAGGGTGCACAGAAGTTGAGAATTTAGGTTTGAAAACCTTCTCCTAGATTTCAGAGGATGTATGGAAATACCTGAATGTCCAGGCAGAAGTTTTTTGCAGGAAGGGAGCCCTCATGAAGAACTTCTGCTAGGGCAGTGCAGAAGGGAAATGTGGGTTCAGAGCCCTCACACAGAGTCCCCATGGGGGCACTCCCCAGTAGAGTTATGAGAAGAGGGTGGTAGATCCACCAACAACTTGCACTGTGCACCTGCTGCAAGCCACTGACACTCAACACCAGACATGGAAGCAGCCAGGGAGGGGATATATACCCTGCAAAGTCACAGAAGCAGAGCTGCCCAAGGCCATGGGAGCCCAACTCTTGCATCAGAGTGACCTGGTTGTGAGACATGGAGTCAAAGTAGATCATTTTGAAACTTCAAGGTTTAATGACTACTATTGGAATTTGGACTTGCATCCTTTGTTTTGGTCAATTTCTCCCATTTGAAATGGGTGTATTTACCCAATGCCTGTACCTCCATTGTGTCTAGGAAGTGACTAATTTGCTTTTGATTTTACAGGCTCATAGGCAGAAGGGACTTGCCTTGTCTCCAATGAGACTTTGGACCTGGACTTCGGGGTTAATGCTGAAATGAGTTAAGACTTTGGGTGACTGTTGGAAGGGCATGATTTTTGTGTTTTGAAATGTGAGGACATGAGATTTGAGAGGAGTCATGAGTGGGAATGTTGTGGTTTAGCTGTGTCTTCACCCAAAGATCTCATCTTGAATTGCAGTTTCCATAAGCCCCACCTGTCATGGGAGGGACCTGGTGGGAGGTAATTGAATCATGGGGGTGGTTTCCCCCATGCTGTTCTCATGATAGCGAGTGAGTTCTCATGAGATCTGATGGTTTTATAAGGGGCTCTTCTTCCATTCACTCAGTGCTCATTCTCTCTCCTACTGTCCTGTGAAGAGGTGCCTGCCACCATGATTGTAAGTTTCCTGAGGCTTCCCCAGCCATGTGGAACTGTGAGTCAATTAAACTTCTTTTCTTATAAATTACCCAGTCTCAGGTATTTCTTCATAGTAGCATGAGAACGGACTAATACAATCCATTATCAGTAACTACCCATCCCCCGAACCCCTGGCCATCTCTAATCTATTGTCTATCTCTATGGATTGACCCATTCTGTATATTTCTTATAAACAGAATCATACAATATGTAATCTTTCATATCTGGCCTCTTTCACTTAACATCCTGTTTTCAAGATTCCTCTGTGTTGTAGCATGAATCAGTACTTCCTTCTTTTAAGGCTGAATAATATTCTATTGTATGGATATTTATACAGTATTTTTTTATTCATTAATTGATGGACGTTGGGTCGATTCCATTTTTGGCTCTTACAAATATGCTGCTATGTATATTCATCTACAATTTTTTGTATGAACTTATTTTTTCAATGTTCTTAGCTGTAGAGCTATGAGTGGAATTGTTAGGTGGTATGATAATGATATGTTTAACTCGTTGAGGAACTACTAGACTGTTTCCAAAGCACACACACAATTTTGCAATCTCACTAGCCCTGTACAAGGGTTCAGTTTTTCTGTATCCTCAGTAACACATATTATTATCTTTTTTTATTGTGGCTATCCAAGTAGATGCAAAGTGGTATCTTTTTGAGGTTTGGTTTGCATTTCCCTAATGACTAATGATATTGAGCATTTCCTGTGCTTACTGGCAATTTGTCTATCTTCTTCAAAGAAATGTCCATTCAGATACTTTGCCCCTCTTTAACTGGGTTGTTTGTCTTTTTATTGTTGACTTTAAGAGATTTTTAAAAATATATTCTAGATACAAATACTTCTTCAGGTATGTGAATTACAAATATTTTCTCTCCCTTTTTGTGGATTTTCTGGCCCTTGCTCCTTTTACTGCTTTGTGAACCTTTTTTGAAAGGTCTGTTTATGTATCCCAGAGTTTTTCACAAAACTGCTTTCCATTTTTGCTTGTAGCTCCTCGTTTGGTCCCCAACATGAACACTGGACTGGGACAGATTCAAAGGCAAACATCATGTTGGATCAGGCTCTGAATTCAACTCCTAAGTCTGAATCCCAGCTCCGTTCCTTAACCTAAATTCTCCAAGACTAGGTTTTCCCACCTATACAATGGAAATATTAATGCCAACCTCTCTGTGCAGTTTTCAAACTTAAGCGAGATAATGCTGGGCCCTTTGCCATCATCTCATTTAAGCCTTGCAACAAACCTGTGCATAGATATTCTTATCCCCATTTTACAAATGAGGAGGCCAGGTGCCGTGGCTCATACCTGTAATCCCAGCATTTTGGGAAGCCAAGGCAGGTGGATTGCTTAAGCTCAGGAATTCCAGACCAGCCTGGGCAACATACCAAAACCCCATCTTCAAAAAATACAAAAAATCAGCCAGGCATGGTGGTGTGCACCTGTAGTCCCAGCTACTTGGGAGGCTGAGGCGGGAGGATCACTACAGCACAGGAGGTCAAGGCTGCAGTGAGCCATGATAGCACCACTGCATTCCAGGTGATGTAGTGAGTCCCTGTCTCAAAAAAAAAAGGAAAACTAAGTTTTATAGCCTTTCCTACAAGACTTGATTTTCCTTTGGGTTCAGCTACTATATTAAAGAACCATATATCTAGTATATAACATCGTCTGTAATGAAATGGGGCATGGTGCAATTTACATATACATACACTAATATTGGCAGCTGCAGATGGGAGGGGGTAGTTTCCGTTTAAGAGAAAATCATCAGTAAATCTGAAGTATGAAATGAAGGCCAAATAGACTACCAGTTCCTCCCTACCATAAGGTTCAGTCTTATTTCCTTCATAGCACTTCTCCCCTGCCTGAGCATTTTTAATGATATGCTTGAGTGCTAATGGTATGGCTCCTTCAACTCTTTGAGGTCAGGGACCTTGTCTGCCTGAGCATACGTGGCTGGTGTTCCCAGCCTTACAACAGCACCAGTATATAGTAGCGGCTTAATAACTGTCTAATGAATGAATAAATGCATAGGAAAAATGGCATGCAATGTTTTAGTTGCCTAGGAAATGTCACATTCAACCTACTCTTTCCCTTCTTATGGCTGAAATTAGACAATAGTTCCCATTTATTAAATGTGAGTTATGTGCCAAGCTCTATGCTACGAGCTTTCAGTGTATTCATCCAGTCAAGCTGCCAGGAAATTCCATGAGGGTACTTTTTTTTTAACCATCATCCCCATTTACAGAAGCAGAGAATATGGTACAATCAGTTGACTTGCTCATGATTCTGCAAGTAGGTAGCAAAACTGGGATGGAACCCAGACAAACTGGCTCAGAACCCACACCTTCAACCTCTATGAGATAGTGCCTTTCAGTATTAGCAAGAAAAAATCTTAATCCCCAAGGCCGATGTTAGGTTATGGTTCCTGAATTTCAGTCTCATAAAAGATTCTCCACTTTATAAAACAATTGGTGGGTACCCTATAGCTCTTGTCTTTGGGAAACTCAAGATCCAAATTAAGTCCTGTCCACAGGACTCTTGCATAAAACCAAGTGAAAGCTAAAAAATTAATCTAGTCTTTCAGATCTGTAGATCATCTGATTTTTCAGTAGTGTGGAGGAAAAAAAAAGATTCAGGTAACAAACAAAATTAATCCCTTTAAGATCACAGAAATAGAGCCTCAATTGTTTGGTCAACCAAGCATTCTTTTTACACACCAGCAATCATCAGCTGTCCAAATGGTTACATATTTGGGCAAATTCCTAAGAAGTCTGTTTCAAAAAAAAAAAAGAAGAAGAAAAGAAAAAAAGCAGGGCTACAGGTTGGAAAATGAAAACCTGGCTGCATGAATTTTTTTCTTTTTTACTAGGAATATATATTAAGGGAATGCTAGGTGTCAGACCCTCCATTAGGCACTGGAGCAATGAATACAATGAGATATGGTCTGTGCCTTCATAGAGTTCATACTCAGGTGGCAGAACAAACACTCAAAAGTCAACAGGCCACTGAATCAAATGACTGTGACTCACATCAAGAGCCACGAAGGAAATAAACCAGGAGCTGAGTCAGAACCCACTGACTACGATCACAAGACCTACTTAAGATATGGGGACCCAGCCGAGCACAGTGGCTCATGTCTGCAATCCCAGCACTTTCGGAGGCTGAGGCAGGATGATCACTTGAGCACAAAAGTCTGAGACCAGTCTAGGCAACATAGGGAGACCCTGTCTCTACCAAAAAATAAAAAAAATTAGGCATGGTGGTGTGCACCTGTAGTCCCAGCTACTCTGGAGGGTGAGGCTGGAGAATTGCTTGAGCCCAGGAGTTTGAGGCTGCAGTAAGCTCTTGATTGCTCCACTGCACTCCAGCCTGGGCGACAGTGTAAAACCCTGTCTCAAAAAATAAAAAATGAAGAGATGAGGAGGCCTGAGAAGGCTGCCTTGAAGGTCCCAACATGTAAGCCAAGACCAGAATGAGCAGATGCTGGCCATGTGAGACAGAGAGAGAAGAGGGCCACAAGCAGAGAGGAGATGACTTGGACAAAGACAGGGGACAGGAAAGTGGGAGACAGCAAGCAAGGGAAAAGGATCCAAACGAGATGAGAGAGGCTACAGGGGCCACCCCTGCAGGGTTGGGAAGGGCAAAATGAAGAATATGAGTCTCTTCCAGGGAAATAGGGAGCCATGGAAGACTTTAGAGCTGAGGAAGCACAATGTTCCCCATCTCATCTACCCACCAGTAATCCCAGCATTTTGGGAGGCTGAGGCAGGTGGATCATCTGAGGTCAGGAGTTCAATACCAGCCTGGCCAATATGTGAAAGTCCATCTCTACTAAAAATACAAAAATTAGCTGGGCGTGGTGGTGTGTGTCTGTAATCCCAGCTACTCTGCAGGCTGAGGAGGGAAAATCACTTGAACCTGGGAGGTGAAGGCTGCAGTGAACCAAGATCACACCACTGCACTTCAGCCTGGGTGAGAGAGTGAGACTCCATCTAAAAAAAAAAAAAAAAAAAAAAACCCTGAGAGAGCAAGAGTGAATGTGGCAAGAACAAAGAAAAGAAAATGAATTTTTTGACAGTGAGATTAGTAGCACAGCTTAGAGATCTACTTGCCATATTTTCTCTATCAGTAACCAAATTTTTATTAAATTTAAGTCATCTACCTGGTGCTGGTGCCTCAAACAGTGCATTAAATCTAGCTCTTAAGTTCTTTGGGGTGTAATAAAATAGTTATCATAAGGGCTTTGTGGATGGATGCACTAACTCTTGCTTACGTTTGTAGTCCCCTTAGCCAAAGCTGCCTTTGAACACAGAAATACTGTTTGTGTTCCTCTCTCTGAGACTCAGTTTTCTCATCTGTGAAACGGGGGATGAGATTACTTTTATCTCCATGGGGGTTATTGTAAGGAATCAATTATATGATGCACATATAGTGGTTAGTCCAGGGCCTGGCACAGAACAAGTATTCAATAAATATTAACTTATTTTAATATGATGATTCATCATGATTACTAACACAGCTCCTGGATTCCCCCTCTGGCCTTACCTCAGCTCTCTCTCTCCCCCCTCCCCCAACTCCTCTCTTCTCTTTCCTCTCTTGTCCCCTCACCTCTTTCTTTTGCTCCTACAGCTGAGCCACACTGTATTTTTTGGGAAACCTTCAACAAAAAAGTTCTTTCACCCCCTCCAGACCTTTGCACTTGCCATCCTCCCTGCCAGGCATCCTCTCCCCACTGCTCTCTGCAGGCCTGGATTCTTCTCAAGCCTTCAGGTTTCAGTCTACCTGCTTCCCGCTCAAAAAACTCCTCCCTCTACCCCACTTTTCCTGCCTTAATAATATTCTGTATTCGTCTTGTTTATTTACCTGTTTGTTTATTTTTTGTCTCCAAGAAAGTAAGCCCCATGATGGCAGAGAGCAGTGCCAGGCACACAGGTGATACTAAAGAAGTAGTTTTTGAATGAATGAATGAATGAATGGCTGTCCATCTAGGACATTGGTTCTCAACTCTGGCTGCCCCTTTGAATAATCTGAAAAGCTTTCCAAAAAATTCCGATGCTGGGGTGACATCAGAATTTTTTTTTTCCAGAGGAATTTTTTTTATGCTGAATTTTTTTTGATGCTGAGGACCCCCCAGAGAGACTGATTCAGTTGGTTTAGGAAGGAGCTTGGGTGTAGGAAGTTTTTAAGTACCCCAGGTAATTTTAAGGGGCAGCTAGGATTGGGAACTGTGAATACAGGGAGATATAAATATATAACTTTGGAGAGTTTCATCTCCGGTCTACACTGGCAGCAATCCCATAGGTAGTGTTGTCTTATCCAGGGTGTCATGTGGGATGTAGCAAGAGTCCTGATCTAAAGACCAGAAGGGAAGGACAAAGTACTTTCCAAATTTTCCTGGCTTAGGGCAGTGGAGTAGCTTTGCCGTCTGGTGTGAAGTGTCATGAACTCTTAGAACATTAGACCTGGTATTCAGTGCCAGTTATCAAAATGTATGGGGTTACTCTGGTATCTTCTTCTTTGGGGTGTGGATGCCAGGAGTTGCCTGTGCCTTCTGACAGGTGGCTGGGAGTCTCCACTGCACAGTCTCATGACTGTCTTGCTGTCCCCTACAGCTGCCTTTTTAAGGTTTAGCATGGAAACGGTCACCCTCACCTCTGACTCCTACCCAACTTTCCTCCCATGGGTATTTAGGTATCATGTCTCCATCCAGGGAAGGGTGAATAAATAAGTTTGAAATAACCAGATGCAGTAATCATGAGATCGTTAGTGTTTACTACAGGAGAGAGGAACTTGCTCACTTTTCTGTCAAAGTGCGACCTTTACTAGTTCAAGGCAACTGGTTAAGACCTGAACACTGTTATTAGGTTTTGCCAACATCAGCCCAGGCCCAGAACAAAGAGAAGAGTCACTGCAGGAGATTCCTGCATGCCTTATAAAACGTGTGATGAAAACCCATGTGTTCTATATTCTAAGCCTGAAGTGTCATGAATTCTTAGAACATTAGACTATGCTCTTGTTCTATACTCTAAGATCCATTTGTATCACAGAGGAAAATTAAAACAAGAAAGAAACTAAAGTCCCTTCTTTTTAAGATACTTTGCAAGATGAAGAGAGACAGCAGCTGGCTGCTTAGCACCCTCAAATAAGGGTGGTTGTCTATGAAATTATGAGCTCTGTAGCTTAGAAAAGAACTCAGCAATGTCCAAGCACCACAAATATAAGTGAACAGACAATGACCTGGAGGAAAGGTGTGACTTACAAGGAGTCACAGGGGGAATTTCTCTGTGGTAATGGAGCAGTTCTGTATCCTGATTATAGTCACGGTTACTAGAATCTACATGGGTGTTATGGTTTGGCTGTGTCCCCACCCAAATCTCAATCTTGATTTGCAGCTCCCATAATCCCCATGTGTCATGGGAGGAACCCAGTGGGAGGTAATTGAATGATGTGGCAGGTTTTGCCCATGCTGTTCTTGTGATAGTGAGTGAGTTCTCACAAGATCTGATGGTTTTGTAAGGGGCTTCCCCCTTTGCTCGGCACTCATTCTTCTCTCTCTCTGCCACCATGTGAAGAAGGACATGTTTGTTTCCCCTTCTGCCATAATTGTAACTTTCCTGAGCCCCTCCCCAGCCCTGTGAAACTGTAAGTCAGTTAAACCTCTTTTCTTTATAAATTACCCAGTCTCAGGTTTGTCTTTATTAGAAGTGTAAGAACAGACTGTTACAGTACATTTGTACCACAGAGAGTGGAGTGCTGCTATAAAGATACCAGAAAATATGGAAGTAGCTTTGGACCTGGGTAACAGGCAGAGGTTATAACCGTTTGGAGGGCTCGGAAGAAGGAAAGAAAATGTGGGAAAGTTTGGAACTTCCTAGACACTTGGAGGCCTCAGAAGACAGGAAGATGTGGGAAAGTTTAGAACTTCCTAGAGACTTGCTGAATGGCTTTGACAAAAATGCTGATAGTGATATGGACAATGAAGTCCAGGCTAAGGAGGTCTCAAATGGAGATGGAAAACTTGTTGGAAACTGGAGTAAAGGTCACTGTTGCTATGCAAACAGACTAGTGACATTTTGCCCCTGCCCTAGAGATCTACGGAACATTGAACTTGAGAGAGATGATTTAGAGTATCTGGCAGAAGAAATTTCCAAGTGGCAAAGCATTCAAGAGGAAGCAGATCATAAGTTTGAAAACTTTGCAGCCTGATGATGTGATAGAAAAGAAAACCCCATCTTCTGGGGAGAAATTCAAGCCAGCTGCAGAAATTTGCATAAGTAAACAAGGAGCCAAATTTTAATCACCAAGACAATGGGGAAAATGTCTCCAGGGCATGTTGCAGACCTTCAGGCAGCCCCTCCCATCACAGGGCTGGAGGCCTAGGAGGGAAAAATGGTTTTGAGGGCCAGGCCCCTCTGTGTGCAGCCTCTGGATATGGTGTCCTGCCTCCCAGCTGTTTCAGCCCCAACCGTGGCTAAAAGGAGCTAAGGTACATCTTGGACCATTGCCTCAGAGGATACAAGTCCCAACTCTTGGCAGCTTCCATGTGGTGTTAGTCCTGAGGATGCACAGAAGACAATAATTGAGGTTTGGGAACCTCCACCTGGATTTCAGAGGATGCATGGAAATGCCTTGATGTCCAGATAGAAATTTGCTGCAGGGGCAGAGCCCTCATGGAGAAACTTGCTAGGGAAATGTGGAAGGGAAATATGGAGTTGTAGCCCCCACACAGAGTCCCCACTGGGGCACTGCCTAGTGGAGCTGTGAGAAGAGAGCCACCATCCTCCAGAACCCAGAATGATAGTTCCATCAACAGCTTGCACCATGCACCTGGCTGGAAAAGCTGCAGGCACTCAAGGCCAGCCCATGAAAGCAGCCAGGGAGGGTGGCTGTACCCTACAAAGCCACAGGGGTGGAGCTGCCCAAGGCCATGGGAACCCACCTCTTGCATCGGTGTGACCTGGATGTGAGACATGGAGTCAAAGGGGATCATTTTGGAACTTTAAGGCTTAATTACTGCTCTATTAGATTTCAGACTTGCCTGGGCCTGTGGCCCCTTTGTTTTGGCCAATTTATCCCTTTTGGAGCAAATGTATTTTCCCAATGCCTGTACCCCTATTGTATCTAGGAAGTGACTAACTTGATTTTGGTTTTGCAAGGTCATAGGTGGAAGGGACTTGTCTCAGATAAGACCTTGGACTTGGACTTTTGGGTTAATGTTGGAATGAGTTGAGACTTTGGGGGACTATTGAAAGGCATAATTGTGTTTTGAAATGTGAGCACATGAGATTTGAGAGGGGCCAGGAGTGCAATTATATGATTTGGCAGTGTCCTCACCAAAATTTCATCTTGAATTGCAGTTCTCATAATCCCCACATGTCATGGGAGAGACCTCATAGGAGGTGATTGAATCATGTGGCCAGTTTCCTGCATGCTATTCACATGATAGTAAGTTCTTATGAGATCTGATGATTTTATAAGAGGCTTCCCCCTTCACTCAGCACTTATTCTTCTCTCTCTTTGCTGCCATGTGAAGAAGGACATGTTTGTTTCCCCTTCTACCACGATTGTAAGTTTCTTGAGGCCTCCCCAGCCATGCTGAACTGTGAGTCAATTAAACCTCTTTCCTTTATAAATTGCCCAGTCTCGAGTATGTCTTTGTTAGCAGCATGAGAACGGACTAATACAATGGAACAAAATTCCACAGACATGTGCACATACAGAAAAAGAGTAGGCTAGACATGGTGGCTCATGTCTGTAATCCCAATACTTCCGGAGGCCAAGGCAGGCAGATAATTTGAGCTCTGGAGTTCAAGACCAGCCTGGGCAACATGGCAAAACCCTGTCTCTACAAAAAATACAAAAATTACCTGGGAGTGGTAGCACTCACCTGTATTCCCAGATACTTGGGAGGCTGAGATGGGAGGATCACTTGAGCTGGGGAAGTTGATGTTGCAGTGAGCCAAGATCATACCATTGCACTCCAGCCTGGGTAACAGAGTGAGACCCTGTTTCAAGAAAAAAAAAAACTGTCATTGGTACAAATCAATTCACTCAGGAGTTATATTAATAACACTATAATCATAATATTTTATAATATTTTTAAAAGGCAGACAGGAGAAAGTGGGGATAAAATTTTGCAAAATATGCAACAGATCAAGGAATATTATTCAGTTATTCAGTACTGCTATGCCACTAGTCACATGTGACTTGGAGCACTTGAAAAATGGCTAGTGCCACAGCTTTGAATGATAATATTTTGGACACGCTGGATTGAGTAAAATGCATATTATTGAAGTTAATTTCACCTACTTATCTTTACTTTTTTGATGTGATTACTAGAAAATTTAAAAATCACCTGTGTGTCTCCCATTATGTTTCTATTGCACAGTGCTGGTCTATAATATGTAAAAGTTTCCCACAGCTCAGTAAGAAAAGACAACCAATAGAAACTAGATAAAGGGTATGGGTACAAAACTCATCAAGAAGAAATACATAGGATCAATAAATATTCATTAATGCATACACTTGTTAATTCGACACATATTTATTGATCTCCTTCTGTGTTCCAGGCACCGTGTGGGTCACCAGGGAGAGCTGGCCAGTTTTAGATAAGCTGGTCTGAAAAGTCCTCTGTTAGGAGATAACATCTGAAGGGTGAAAAGATGGTTCTACCTCACCATTAATTAATGGAATTTCACCTTGAGATTCTTTTTCACCCATGAGAATGGGGGGAAAATAGATTGATAATATACAGTATTGGCAATGATGTGAGGGAAAGAGCACTTAAATACCATTAGTGGGAGCATAGATTTGGATAACTTTTTGCAGGGCAATTTGGCTCTATCTCTCCAAATGTAAACCCATATACCCTTTGACTCAACAATTCCATTCCTAGAAATTCACCCAAAGCAGAGGTTCAAACGTAGGCAAAAATGTGTGAATTAGAATGTCCTCTGCAGCGTATTATGCAATCTCAACAAACTTTAAATAACTAAATGTCTATAGTTGTTATAGGTGAGACATGACCATTTAAATGAACCACTAGGAAGCCCTTAAAAAGAATAAGACAAGCATACTCACAATGTTTCTATAAGTTTGAAGCTGTTGGAAAATAAAAAGTTACAAAGAAAAGATTGCACCATAACAAACTAAGACTTTCCCCAAGAATACAAGGATGATGTAACATCAGGAAGTCTCTCAATATAACTCATTCTTTTAATCATGATGGAGAAAGAAAATGAGAATAAGACAGACTTGGACACACTAGCTTGGGAAGTTGCCCACCCCATATTAAGTGGAAAAAAATAGCAGATTGCAGAACAAATGTAGTATGATACTGTTTGTATTTTTATTTTATTTTTTATTTTTTAAGAGGCAGGGTCTTGCTCTGTCACCCAGTCTAGAGTGCAGTAGCCCAACCATAGCTCACTGTAACCTTAAACTCTTGTGCTCCAGTGATCCTCTTGCCTCAGCCTCCTGAGTAACTGGGACTACAGGTACATGTCACCACACCTGGCTGATTTTTTTTTTTTTTTTTTTTTTTTTGAGACAGGGTATTACTCTGTCACCCATGTTGGAGCTCACCACAGCCTTGAACACTGGGACTCAAGCAATCCTCCCAACTCAACATCCCAAGTAGCTGGGCCTACAAGCACATGCCACTACACCAGCTAATTTTTTGTAGATATAGGGTCTCCCTACCTTGCCCAGGCTGGTCTTGAATTCCTGTAGTCAACCGATCGTCCTGCCTTGGCCTCCCAAAGTGGTGGGATTACAGGTGTGAGGCACCACACCTGGCCTCCAGCTAATTTTTAAAAGTTTTTTGTAGAGACAAGGATCTTGCCATGTTGCCCAGGCTGGTCTTGAACTCTTGGACTCAAGTGATCCTCCTGCCTCAGCCTCCCAAAGTGCTGGGATTACAGGTACGAGCCACTGCACCTGGCCTATTCATATTCTTAGAACAGACAAAAAAAACACACACAAACTCCTGTGCATCTGTGCCTATGTGTGTGTACAATCACTGCACCAAACTGGCCACGTGACTGTGGCCAAATTGCTTTGACTTCTTTGTGCCTCAGTTTTCCCATCTGTAAAATGGAAACCACAAGGCACCTAGCTCGTAGTGTTGTGAGGACCAACACAATAATCCTTGAAAAACATTTAACACAGTGTCTGGCACATATTAAATATCTCATAAATATTATCTGTTATCATTGTTATTTTGCCAAAGAAAGACATATAGCCAAACAGAGAAGAAGAGACTTTACTTGAAAACAAATGCAAGGGAATCCACCTTCAAAAAGACCAGCTAGCCAAAGAAGAAGAAAAACCCAAATGTTTAAAAGAAAACAGATGCAAAGTTGCCAAGGTGACCAAGTTGTTTTATATTAATCTGTTCCTGGAAAACAAAACAGTATCTTTCTCAAGATATTACAGTAGCCACAAAAGAAGTAACCTGTGTTTAGACATCATAGTTGCAAAAGGTAGCGATGAAGTTGTCTTTGCCAAGATTTATGGGAATTACTCAAGGTTTTAATATTTGAGGGTACAGGACTAGAGAGACTGACTCTTATTCCTGGTTTATCTCAGGGTGAAAATTGCTGTTTCTCTCTCCTGACTGTGATACATGATGTGCTTAGTCATAACGGAAGCAGGAGAAAGTGTCAGTTTTCTTTTCATGTTATTCGTGGGGGGAAAAATCTAGAAACAGATGCACCAAACTGCTAATAAGGGTTATCTCTGGGAAATAAGATTAGGGAAAGAGCTTTACTATTTACTGTATATGCTTCTGTAGCGTTCAAATGTTTTACATGTTCACAAATTACATTAGTAATTTTTTTAAAAGAATAAGATCGTATAAATTTTGAGCATCTAAAGCTGCCCCCTTTCTTCCTAGTTCTTCCACACCAGATGGAATAGTTTACATTCTAAGCTCTTCACAAAAAGATTTATAAACCATGCATTTTCTCTAAAATCCATTTCCACCGCTTCAGTCTGTTGCACCTGCCAGGAGAACCTCAGTATAAAATTCCAATTAAAAGAGGAAAAGAATTACAGCTGACACGTTGGGGGAGGCAGGGAAAGAATTCTTTCTGCTTCACTGTTAGTTCTTTACCCATAAGCCCCAGCTGGGCGCGGTGGCTCATGCTTGTAATCCCAGCACTTTGGGAGGCCAAGGCGGGTGGATCACAAGATCAGCCACTGAAGTCCTTCACAACGAAATCTCAGAGTTGAAAGTCTCTCACTCTCGTCCCTCCTCCCATCTTCTTACTTTACCCAGCAAATCTACCCGTGGGCAGCCCTTTTTCCAAGTACCAGGGGGAGAGAATGGATTCAGAAAAGGATTCATGGGGAGAGGAGAGTCCATACTTAATACTGAAAGAGGCTTTCTGTATGTTTTGCAAGCCAACAGCAGCCCCATTTCTAGATTCACTCAAGGTCTCCCTTACACGTCCCTGGAAAGATCTTGGTTTGCAAAGAGAGGAAGGTCACATACAATGTGCCAGAGTGGCAGCAGGAGATGAAAGTGGGGCATGATTCACCTGTGGCTCGAACCCAAATCCCCTTCAGCCAGGTCACCAAGCACAGCCTCTCTTCCTTATACGAGACAACTCAAATGGCCCAGGGACCCTCATTTCACCTGAGCTCATGGGCAATGCACAGGTGATAGATGTACCCTTCTACATGACACAGACTGACTGTTCTTCCCACTTATTTGGTTACTGCTACTGAGAACATGAAACTGTTTTTTCATCCAAACAGCCAGGCATTGCCATTTAGGAAAGAGAAGGGCAGCCGGACGCAGTGGCTCATGCCTGTAATCCCAGCATTTTAGGAGGCCAAGGCGGGTGGATCACAAGATCAGGAGTTCAAGACCAGCCAGGCCAGCATGGTGAAACCTCGTCTCCATTAAAAATACAAAAATTAGCCAGGCGTGGTGGCGGGCACCTGTAATCCCAGCTACTCGGGAGTCTGAAACAGAATTGCTTGAACCAGGGAGGCAGAGGTTGCAGTGGGCCGAGACCATGCCATTGCACTCCAGCCTGGGTGACAGAGTGAGACTCCAACAAGAAAAGAGAGAAGAGAAAGAGAGAGAGAGAGAGAGACAGGGAGGGAGGGAGGGGACCTCATTATTTTTCCTATGGTTACAGCAACATGAATGCATCATCATGACTAATCTCAGAACTGTATTTTCCAAGGCAGCACAGTAGGTCAGTTTGGAAGGGTCGGAATTCATATCATTCTAAACTGGATTATAAGCTCAAAATTTAGGCTTCTAATATTCTATGCAGTGATTTTGATTGTAAAGCCTCTAAAACAGCTTCTCAAAGTTGAATTCCCAAAGATTCTGATCCAGCAAGGGGTAGAGAAGATTGTTACACCCCAAAGATTGCAGATTTAGAATAAGAGCAAGGCAGGAAGTGGCAATTCACGGCAAAAGCTAACATTTACTGAGCATACACTATGTGCTGAACCAATGCCAACCACTTAACACACATTAATTCACTGGATCCACCAATGTGAAGTGGGCGCTATTACTATTGCCCCCGATTTATAGATGAGGGCACCAAGGCTTACAAAGGTTGATAACTTGCCTCAGCTCTCACAGATGGTAAGACATGGAATTTGAACTCAGATCTTCTGAATTTCAAGCCCATGCTCTATTACATACTTCCTTGGAATAAATTTAAAGATGGTGAGCATCTTGACCTTGAAAGACATTAAGGATAGTTACATAGACTAGAAGTGTTAAACCCTGTGAAGCTTAGAAATAATAATAATAGGCTGGGCAAGGTGACTCATGCCTATAATCTCAGCACTTTGGGAGGCTGAGGCAGGTGGATTGCTTGAGCTCAGGAGTTTGAGACCAGCCTGGGCAACATGGCAAAACCCCAGCCCTACCAAAAATACAAAAAAAAAAAAAAAAAAAAAAGCTGGGTGCAGTGGCATGTGCCTGTAGTCCCAGCTACTCAGGAGGCTGAGGTGGAAGGATTACTTGAGTCCGGGAGGTCAAGGCTGCAGTGAGTCAAGACTGTGCCACTGCACTCCAAGCTGGGTGACAGAATGAGACCCTATCTCAAAAAAAAAAATTAATAATAATAGTAATGCAGGAGCAAACCAAGTGTCCATCAACAGCTGAAGGGATAAACAAAATGCAATATACCCCTACAATGGAATACTGCATATATCCCTGCAATGGAGTATTGTTCATCCTTAAAAGGGGAAAAAATTCTGACACATGCTATAACATGGATGAACTTTGAAGACATTATTATGTCCAAGTAAAATCCAAAAAAATAAATACTACCTAATTTCAACTTGTATGAGGTACCCAAAATAGTCAAATTTATAGAGTCAGAAAGAATTGTGGTTGTCCAGGGCTAGGGAGAGGGTGAATGGGAGTGAGTATTTGACAGGTATTGAGTTTCCACTAGGGAAGATGAAAATTCCAGAGATAGATGGTGGTCATGGTTGGACAACAATGTGAATGTACGCAATGCCACTGAACAATGTACTTAAAAATGCTTAAAGCATAAATTGTAGGTATATTTTACCACAACAAAAAAGTCACACACACAAAACACGTACGGCCTGGTCCACACACCAGTTAAATCAGAATCTCTCCAGGGTAGGGCCTGGTTCTCTGTATTTTTTTTTTTTTTATGACCCAGGTGGTTCTGATGAACACCCCCCAAGATGGCGAACTCCCCAGAATTCATGACTTGGAATTCGGGAACTCACTTTGCTGGAAATCCCTCAGGTTGTTTTCGGTTCTCGCTCTCTCATTCACACAAGAGGCCTGAAAGCAGTTCCTCTACATTGCTGAGTCTTCCAGTCTGTTGCTGACTAAGGTGGCCCCAATCCAAGAATTAATGGAAGGTTCCGGAAGCAGAAAGCTCTGTGGTATACTGGGTATTTCTCTGGCTTGTGATTGTCTGCATACGTCTAATCCCTCTTAATAGTCCAGGAAGAGGAGCAATTATTACTGAAGTGCTGTGATTTCAGAATCAAGGAAGAGGTTCTCAGTGAAATCTGTTATCCACAGCACTGCTGAAGTCCAGTACATAACTGCTTTTGTTTTTTGATACAGGGTCTCACTCTGTCACCCAGGCTGATGGGCAGTAGCATGATCATAGCTCACTGCAGCCTCAAACTCATGGGCTCAGGTGCTCCTGCCACCTCAGCCTCCTGAGTATCTTAGACTACAGGTGTTCGCATGCATAACTTTTAAATGCGTATTTCCAGTCTTCTTTGGGCTACAGCATGACTATTGGGTGACTATTAGCCATGGGATGATAAGAGAGTTTATTTTTCAAAACTGTGTGCTCTTTTATTTTAAAAATTGCAGACCTCAAACATAAGCAAGCAAATAGCACAATGACCTATATAATCACCGCAATGCATCACTAGTTAACTTTTTTTTGCCATTTTTATTTTGTTGAAAATTTGGGTGTAGGTTGCACTAATGTCAGTTCTAGGTAATGCAGCCTGTATCTTCTGCAGAAAAAAAAAATCTCTTATGTAACCAAAATACAATTATCACACTCAAGAAATTTGACATTATCTGACATTTACTCTACATTCGAATTTCCCCAATTGTCCCAATGATATCTGTCATTGTGACTTATTTCTTAATCCCAGACATGATCAAGGATCTTAATTGCATATAATTGTTAGGTTTATCTAGTTTTCTTTAATCTAAGAGAGTCTCCTGATGTGGGTGCGGGGGTGGGAGTGCATGTCTTTCATGACAGTGACTTTTTAAAAATAATTTCAAGCCATTTGCCTTGCAGAAAATTACTCAAATAGAACTTACCCTATTATTCCCTCTTAATTAGAAAAAAAGTTAAATATATTGAGAAAACTACATAGGGCTGGTGCAGTGGCTCATGCCTGTAATCCCAACACTCTGGGAGGCTAAGAGGAGTGGATTGCTTGAGGCCGGAAGTTCGAGACCAGCCTGGCCAACATAGTGAAACTCCATCTCTGCTAAAAATACAAAAATTAGCTGAATGTGGTGGCACATACCTTTAGTTCCAGCTACTCAGGAGGCTGAGGCAGGAAAATGGCTTGAACCCAGGGGGCAGAGATTACAGTGAGCTGAGATCGCACCACAGCACTCCAGCCTGGGTGACAGAGCAAGACTCTTGTCTCAGAAAAAAATTGAAAAGAAAACTACATAGGTAAAATGTCCTTGCCAGGGCATTTTATCAGAAGGCAGATGATGTCAGTTGGTCAAGAGGGCTTATTATTAAAGGAAGAAGAACAGTATCTGGCCTTCATCTCAGGAGCAAGCAGTCTCTGAATATCTCTTCTTTGCCTGGCCCTGTGCTAGGTCCTACAGAACTCAAAGATGCCCTCAAAAAATTCACATTCTGTAGGGAAACAGACATATTCATTCACTCATTGAGTCAATAACATATTTCTTGAGCTCAATGTGCCAGACACCACTCTAAGTACTAGCAACAAGGATGATATTTAAATATTTAACAAGTTTGGCATGAGCACAGAATCAGAGAATCACAGAATCAGGGTTATTATTGCTGAGCCCAGCAATAACCCTGAAGTTGCTGGATCATGGGGGAACCTGGAGAAATGCAGAGGAGCAAGCAGGATGGCTGGGAGATTGGGGAAGGAGGCCAAGCTTCAGAGTAGCTGCTGTTTATCAGTGAGTACAAAGTATTTCAACATTCTAACAGCTGGGAATGACAGCCTTGGCTTGGGCATGGAGATAAACAATTCAGCCAAAGTCCCTGACCTCATGGATTGATCTTCTAGTGCAGGAGTGGGTGAACTTCTTTGGGAAATGACCAAATGCTAAATATTTTTGGTCCTGCAGGCCCTACGTTGTCTGGACAGAGAGACAAAGTCCCAACTACTCAACTCTGTCTCTGTAGCACAAAAGTAGTGTGTCAGTCCATTTTGCGCAGCTGTAAAGAAATACCTCAGACTGAATGATTTATAAAGAAAGGAGGTTTGTGTGGCTCACGGTTCTGCAGGCTATACACACACAGCACCAGCATCTTCTTCCCGTGAGGACTCAGGAAGCCTTTACTCATTGTGGAAAGCAAGAGGGGAAACAACTGTGTCACATGGCGAGAGAGAGAGCAAGAGAAAGATGACAGGCTCTTTCAAACAACCAGCTCTCACGTGAACTAACAGTGAGAACTCACTCATTACTGCAAGGCGGGTAGCAGGCCATGAATGACAGTCTGCCCCCTGACCCCAACATCTCCCACCAGGCCCCACCTCCAACACTGGGGATCACATTTCCACATGAGATTTGGAGGGGACAAACATCCAAACTGAGGTAGGAGGCAGGACTGACTCCAGACCAGACTGAAGACTGACTGAAACGGGGAAGAGTCACTCAAAGCTCCTCTCCATAAGACATGCTCATCAGTGCCACGACAGTTTACCATTGCGATGGCAACACCCTGAAGTTACCACCCCTTTCCAGGGTAATGACCCGGAAGTTGCCACCCCTTTTCAAAAATTTTGGAACAAGCTGCCCCTTAATTTACATATAGTTAAAAGTGGTTATAAGTCTGACTGCAGCACCGCCCTGAGCTGCTGCTCTCAACACGCTGCCTATGGGGTAGCACTGCTCTGCAGGAGCAGTCATGGAGCTGTAACCCAGCCAGGGCTCTAACGCCGCCGCCTCAATAAAGCTGCTTTTTTTTTTTTGAGACAGAGTTTCACTCTTGTTGCCCGGGCTCTGGAGTGCAATGTCACTACAATCTCGGCCTCCCCGGTTCAAGTGATTCTCCTGCCTCAGCCTCCTGAGTAGCTGGGATTACAGGTGCCTGCCACAACGCCTGGCCAATTTTTTGTATTTTTAGTAGAGACAAAGTTTCACCATGTTGGCCAGGCTGGTCTCAAACTTCTGACCTCAGGTGATCTGCCACCTCGGCCTCCCAAAGTGCTGGGATTACAGGCGTGACCCACCGCTCCTGGCCTAAAGCTGCTTTCTTCTACCACTAGCTCACTCTTGAATTCTTTCCTGAGTGAAACCGAAAAACTTCCCAGGCTAGGCCCCGATGTTGAGGCTCACCTGCCCTGCAACAAACTTACATCAAATAGCCACAGACAATAGTAAATAAATGAGTATGACTATGTTCCAAATAAGCTTTACTTACACAACCAGGCAGCAGGCTGGATTTGGCCCATGGGCCATGATTTGCAAGCCCCTGTTCTAGTGAACCAGACAGACCTACTCACTTGTCCTTTTGTGCTACAAATACTTATGCAGGATCTTCTACACGGCAAGTATTGCGCTAGGCACTGGTATGCTGTGCTGAACAAGACAGACGACTGGGCGCAGTGGCTCACGCCTATAATCCCAGCACTTTGGGAGGCTGAGATGGGTGGATCACTAGAGGTCAGGAGTTCGAGACCAGCCTGGCCAATGTGGTGAAACTCCATCTCTACTAAAAATACAAAAATTAGCCAGGCGTGGTGACAGGAGCCTATAATCCCAGCTACTTGGGAGGCTGAGGCAGGAGAATTGCTTGAACCTGGTAGGCAGCAGTTGCAATGAGCCAAGATTGTGCCACAGCACTCCTGCCTGGGCAACAGAGTGAGACTCTGTCTCAAACAAAAGAAAAAGAGACGATGACCCTTGCCCACATTGCACTTACATGCTGGTGGGAGAGACAAAATCTTATTATGTAAATGCTAAGACAAGAGTCATCAGGAAATACAGAGGGGGCAGTTCACTCATCCTTAGAGTTTAGGGAAGGATTCCTGGAGGAGGGGGATGACCATGTTGTTTGCTTAGCATCCTGTCAGTGAGATGAGCAAAGTCACCAGAGGCTCTTGGAGCCTTTTCATCAGGACAGCTGAGGTCCTCCATCCCTTCCCCTGTGGGTCGTCTGTCATCACCAGCTCTTCCCTTGTGTCCCCCAGTCTCTGAACAGCTACAACGACGGAGACTACGAAGGAGCCAGGCGGCTTGGGCGGAATGCTAAGTGGGTGGCCATCGCCTCCATCATCATTGGCCTTCTCATCATCGGCATTTCTTGTGCAGTTCACTTCACAAGGAAGTAAGTAGGCTTTTTGAATTCCTCCCCATGTCAAATACCCTTTCTCGAATGCCCGTTGATATCTATCGATTAGATTAGGTTATGCTCCAGTCACAACCCCAAACCAAAGGGTTTTCATGTTTTGTTCTCAGAATAAATTTGTCCCAGTCCAGAGGGACACATCAGTAGTGAGGATCTTCTAGTGCAGGAGTGCGTGAACTTCCTTGTTAAATGACTGAATAGTAAATATTTTTGACCTTACATTCTCTGGACATAGGGACAAAGTCTCAACTACTCAATTCTGTCTTTGTAGCACAAAAGTAGTATGTTAGTCCATTCTGCATTGCTGTAAAGGAATACCTTAGACTGAGTCATTTATCAAGAAGAAGGTTTTGATCCTTCTTTGAATCAACAATATGGATTCATTACATGGATCATGTAGGTCAGTGGAAGGTCTCTCCTCCACACAGTCACTCAGGGTCCCACGCTATACAAAGCTCCACCATCTTGCAGCTGCTCTATCGAGAACAGAAGCCAACAAACTTTGTCTGTAAAGGGCCAGATAGCAAATCTTTTAAGCCTTGTAGGCCATATGGTCTCGATCATGGTCTCTGGCACAGCTACTTAGCTCTGCCATTTTAGCACAAAAGCAGCTATAGACAATATAAAAATGAACAGGCGTGGCTGTGTTCCAATAAAACTTTATTTACAAAAACAGGCATCTGTCTGTGGGCTGTAGTTTGCCAACTTCAGATCTAGAACATGAGGTGTCCCCAGGCAAAGGCGGGGGAGAGGAAGACTGGAGAATCTCACATGGGCTTTTTACTGCCTAGCGACAAATGTCGCTTAGGCTCACATTGACTGAAATCAGTCACATAATTCCACCTAACTGTAAGAAGGTGGGAAATGTGGGAGAGTAAAGGGATATTTAGGATTGCGACTTGCTCTGCCCTAGCACGTCAGCTGCTAAATAAAATCCTACTTGCTTTTGCATCAGACTAGCATAACTGTTCTTAGTTTAACAGCAGAAGAGTAACCACATAATTTTGTGATAGACAGTGAGCTCTCATCTCATAGAGAGGTGGATGCTGTTGATGTATTATCCCTCTGGACTGGGACAAATGTATTCTGATTTCTCTAACCAGCTCAGATGGGCTCCGTCTGCTCGAATCAATAACACTTTCCATCAGAGGTTTGACAGTGGGCAAGGTCATGTGATAGACAACCCAGACCTAGAAATGACAAGCCCAGGGTCTTGCTGTGTAATTCCTGGTAAGACAGATAAGAATGCTGAGAAATTTTTTCACTTTTCTGCTAGAGCAGCATGGCTACTCCTATACCCTGGACCAAAGTCCTACACACTGGAAAGGTCAATCTCTTTCATTTGGTTGACAAAGGAGGCTCACCCAGATGGGTGAGGGAGGGAAGGAGACCTCTTTTTTTTTTTTTTTTTTTTTTTTTTAAAGATGGGGTTTCACCATGTTGGCCAGGCTGGTCTTGAACTACTGACCTCAGGTGATCCACCCACCTCAGCCTTCCAAAGTGCTAGGATTACAGGTGTGAGCCACCGTGCCTGGCAGGAGACCTCTTTTGACATGCCAGATCAGCCAACCCAACCTTGGCAACCAAGACAGTAGCAGATGTCACGGTAGATCAACTTCCTATCAGACAAGACAGACTCAGAAACAATCAGTGTCAGGCAGGTGGAGGGGAAGATGTCCAAACAGGAAGTGTCACAAAAGAAAGTTAAATGGCTTTGGCCAACGAAAAGAGAAAAGGACACTCAAACATGAAAGAAAACTCAAGGTTTCTTGCCTCCAGGGTGACAAATTTGATGTTGGCCTGTAATGAGAAAGATGGTTGAAGAATACATGTGAATGCACCTGACTATATTCTTAAGAGAAGGTATAGGTGCTTGTAAACTTGTGAGCAGGGGGGCCACAGAGTGTGGAGCTAATGGTGCAGTTTTGGCATCAAACTGCCTGGACCCAGGTGCCTGCCACCACTTATTCACTGTGAGACCTTCTGCCAATTGTTTGACATTCCCGAACCTCAGTTTCCTCAACTGTAAAATGGGAATAATAGTAGTACCCAGGTCATAAAGCTATTGTAAAGGTTAACTGGATGACCCACAGGATGTGTAGGTTGGTGTCTGTTCTTTTTAGTGGGTGCACAAAAATGCAAACGCTGTATTAATCCCATTATTACTATTATTATCAATATGACTGGGAAGGACCTCAGAATTCAAGATGCTATTAAATAGAATTCAAGTCTTGATACTTTTGAGCCAAACTCAAAGGACAGTGTTCCAAGGGAATGAGGCCAAGCCTTGGCTTGACTCCTGGGAACTTGTGAAAATGCATACTGCCTAGATTAGTGTTTGAGCTAAGTAGGTTGTAATAATAGCAGCTGATGCTAATGTAAACCTTGACATAGGCCAGGTACTGTTCTAAACTCTTACATGAATTAATCCTCATTGAGTCATCACAACAACCCAAAGAGGTAGATAGGTATTATTATCCCTGTTTTGCAGATGAGGAAACCGAGGCTCAGACAGGTGAAGTAACTTGCCCAAAGTCTCATAGCTAGTTAGTAGAAAAGGTAGGTTTTAAAACCAGGATAGTGGCCAGGCGCAGTGGCTTATGCCTGTAATCCCAGCACTTTGGGAGGCTGAGGCAGGCAGATCACAAGGTTGGGAGTTCAAGACCAGCCTGACCAACATAGTGACACCCCGCCTCTACTAAAAATATATAAATTAGCTGGGCGTAGTGGCACGCACCTGCAATCCCAGCTACTCAGGAGGCTGAGGCAGGAGAATCACTTGAACCTGGACTCAGGAGGTGGAGGTTGCAGTGAGCCGAGATTGCGCCACTGCACTCCAGCCTGGGCTACAGAGCAAGACTCCATCTCAAAAAACAAAACAAAACAAACAAACAAACAAAAAACCAGAATAGTGTGGTTCTTCAGGCTGTATTCTTAGCCAAACTCTGCACTGCCTCTAAATCAATGTGTCCCATCTAGTACACCCAGTAACAAAGGCCAGTAAGTGGCACTTGCTTTGTGGCTAACTCCAGGACTTACTTACGGGGGGAATGGTATGGTGAGGTTTCAATCTACAGAAATGTGTGATGAGTCAGGGCCAAGGTTTACAAAATCAAAGGACTACAGGGGTCATGCAGAGGACATACACCAAGTGAGCTGGTTATAGGACAATAGGAAGTGGTGGGGACCATGGTAATTCCAAAAGCACAGTTTAAAGGAAGCAGCCATCATTCTGCTCCAATGGTGACCATTTAGCATGCAGGCCTCACGGGGCTCACTTTTCAAGAGGTGTTGGAAAACTGGGTTTTTATGTAAAATCTCCTGATTTTTAGATGTTGACAACCAATTCACATTACTAAAACACATGGTGAGGACATGAAACGAAGACACATTTGCAGGCTAGACACTATCTACTTTGCAGTCCGTAGCGGACAGTTTGCTTTCAAAGATCAGTTTGCTCATGCACTCCATCCAGGAAGTGTTGCAAGGGATCTGGAGTGTTCATATGTAGACTTTCTTCAGCCTTCATAGAAACGTTTCTATCTGGGAATGAAGTGTTGATGTCTCTGCTTGTGATTGAAGCTTTCTCAGGAACAAAAACTATGAGAAAGAGTAGCCTCTCTGTTCTTTCTTCCTAAAAGGCAGTGTTCATCATGGTTAGAGCTTCTGATTTAATACTAGCTTTAACCAGGATTCAAATCCTACTTCTACCACACAGGCCATCTGGGCAAGTTATTCAACTCTCTGTGCCTCAATTTCCCTAACTATAAAACGAGAATTGAATTATTTCCCCCATCTGTAAGGTCAAATTCCTTCTAGATGCCTTTCCCTCTGCTACTGAAGAAAACAGGCCAGGCACAGTGGCTCACGCCTATAATCCTAGCACTTTGGGAGGCAGAAATGGGAGGATCTCTTGAGGCCAGGAGTTCCTTGAGCAGCCTGGGCAACATAGCAAGACCCATATCTTAAAAAAAAAAAATGTTTTTTAATTAGCTGGGTGTGGTGCCACACACCTGTATTCCCAGCTATTTGGAAGGCTGAGATGGGAGGATTACTTAGCCCAGGAATTCAAGGCTGCAGTGAGCTATGATCACACCGTCGCACTCTAGTCTATGTGACAGAGTGAGACCCTATCTCAAATAGTAAATAAATAAATTTTAAAAGATAATTCCATGGAGAAACTCCAATTTAAAGGCTTTGTCATGTGTGTGTATGGCCAAAAGAGAGAGAGAGACAGGGAGACAGACAGGCAGACAGAAAAGAGGGAAGAAAGAAGGAAGCAGGGAGAAAGGAACTAGCCATTAGAGAATGAAATAAATTCTGCCTTCCAAGTAACATGGCCAATTTCTCAGTAATCCCTTGAAATAAAATTTCCAAGCCTGCATTTATGGGAGGAACTAAATGGCAATGTGAAACTTCTAAGACAGAAATTCAAACTTCTAAGGCAGAAGTGCCCAAGCTACATAAGAGTTACCTGGAGAGGTTTAAAAAAAGTTAGCATCGGCTGGGCAGGGTGCCTCACGACTATAATCCCAGCACTTTGGGAGGCTGAGGTAGGTGGATCATAAGGTCAAGAGATCGAGACCATCCTGGGCAACATGGTGAAACCCCATCTCTACTAAAAATATAAAAATTAGCTGGGCATGGTGGCATATGCCTGTAGTCTCAGCTACTGAGGAGGCTGAGGCAGGAGAACTGCTTGAACCTGAGAGACGGAGGTTGCAGTGAGCCAAAACTGTGCCACGGCACTCCAGCCTGGTGATAGAGTGAGATTGTCTCAAAAAAAAAAAAAAAAAAGTTAGCATCCGAGCCTCACTTCAAAAGATTCCAACTTGCTAAATCAGAAGTGGGATCCAGGAACATCTGCAGTTTTCAGCTGCCCCTACTCCCAACCTGAGGATTCAGATGCAGGCGGTGAGCAGAACAGTCTTTGCTAAACCTTGGCAAATATCCTGCCACCAAAGTCCACAAGGAAGGACATGCAAATGGTGACCATTTGTGGACAGTTTTCATTTACAGCAAACTCATCATCCTAATCTGCTATGTCTAACCCAATGCTAAGGAGGGGAATGAAGTGCCACCTAGCAGGTGTACCCACAGGGAGGCTCTTTGGTAACAATCTACTTCCACAGAGGGGATGGGAAAATCTGAAATTAGAGAACTCGAAGCCTGAAGATGACCCAAAAATCCATGAATATGTGAGTTTTCTGAGTTAATTCATTCCAAAACGCTGTCTGGGGTCGGGTGTGGCGGCTTACACCTGTAATTCAATACCTTGGTCTGAGGTGGGAGGATCTCTTGAGGCCACGGGTTTGAGACCAACTTGGGCAACATAGCAAGACCCTGTTGCCCCAAAAAATATTTCTTTTAAATTAGCTGGGTCTGGTGGTACACACCTGCAGTCCTAACTGCAGGAGGCTGAGGCAGGAGGATCTTTTTAACCCAGAAGATTGAGGCTGCAGTGAGCCATGATCACACCACCGCACTCTAGCCTGAGCAAGAGTGAGACCCTGTCTCAAAAAAAAAAAAAAAAAAAAAGTCTGAAGTAAACTACCACCTTTTTAAAAACTGTAAATTCCCTGCCTTTAAAAAAATCATTCTCTATCCTTATCAGTAAAGCTGTAACCAATATGTTAAAGAACAGATTGAAATCTCAGATGGTTGAAATCCCAGGTAGTTTACTTCCTCAGCATAGTCTCAGATCATGATAGTCTTTACCCAAACTCATAAAAAGCTCTTATTCATCCTATTTTACAGGATATCTACATAAGCCACACGGTGGCTGGGACAATGAAACACAGGGTTTCATGATTATCAAATTCCTAAGAGCTGGGAAGTATTCAACTGATATATTAAACTGTTTTGGATAGAATGCTGCATTTGACAGCAGGGAATTGTTCTCATCCAAACAGAATCATGAACTTGCAGTCTTTCAAAGTCAGAAAACTCTCCGCCCTCAAGTTGCTAGAGAAAGTGAAGAAACAAATCACATAGGTGAAATGTCTAAATATAGTAACCATCCATTTACCAATCCGAGTAGTTCAAATCCCTAGTCAAAACCAACATATTTGCAGGCTCTTGCTTCCTGCTGATACTTTGAGAACTCAAGCAAGGTTAGGTTATTCTAGGGATGTTTCTCAAAGCACAAACCTCAGAGCCACCTATGACAGATTAATCTGGGATGTTTATAAAAATGCAAGTTCCTGGGCCTCATTTCCTGAGTAGCCTAGAAATATCACAAGCCACCTTCCTCCAAAAATAATTCTAAATATTCCACTAAAGTTGCAGAACTACAATGCTAGGATCTTGCATTTAATGAAGAACGTTCTTGCCTGTGTGGACATGTGCCAACAAAGAAGACTTTGTTACATCCGTAAGATAAAAGATAAACGGTTTTTCTTCTCTCACACAGTCAACACAACACGCTGCTGTGGCCAGATGTGTTTTGTTTCCCCCACACGCCAAGCAATTGTCCAGTGACTACCAACCGGGTATCCTATAGTTTAGCTCAATTATGACACCATCTACTGGAAGCTAGGGTCAGATCCCACAGGTTAATAATGGTTTGGTCCCCCAAGACTGCCTCCTCCCATTTTAGATGCTAATTGCAAGCCCCAGGTTATGACCTGTGCTTCTGACTGACTGGCTCTAAGTTGGGGGTTTTCACAACCTCCTTCTCAGGTTCTACTAGTATGCTAGAGTGGCTCACAGAACTCAAGGCAACACTTACTTATGTTTATCTATTTATTACTAAGAATATTACAAAGGATATTACCAAGGATACAGATGAACAGTCAGATGGAAGAAATGCTTAGGGCAAGGTATGTAGGAAGGGGCGTGGAGTTTCCATGTCTTGTCCAAGCGTGCCACCTTCCAGGTACCACCACACATTCAGCAATTCGGAAGCTCTCCCAACCCTGTCCTTTAGGGTTTTGCATGGGGGCTTCATTACATTGGCATGATCAATTACATCATTGACTATTGGTGCCCAACTCAACCTTCAGGCCATTTCTCCTCCCTAACCTTCTGATCACATGGTTGGTTCCCCTGGCCATCCACCCGCAACCTGAGGCTATCCAGGAGCCCACCAAGAGTTACCTCATTAGAACAGATATAGTCCTATCACCCAGGAAATTCTGAGAGATTTGGGAGCTCTGTGTCAGAAACTAGAGTCAAAGATAAAACATCAAAACAAAAGATTCTCCTAGCACCCAATCTACAAGGGTGGCAGGAGCTCTGTCTCAGGAACCAGAGGCAGAGACCAAATATTTATTTCTTATTACATCACAATATTACACCTAAGGTATGTGGTAGGAGCTTCAGTTATTGCTGCTTCCCTGGAAAGTTTACACACCTCCCAAATTTGCCCTTCCTCCCTCCCTTTTGGTTTTGGTTGTTTTTTTTTTTTATAAAGGCGGGGTTTCACCATGTTGGTCAGGCTGGTCTTGAACTCCCGACGTCAGGTGATCCACCTGCCTTGGCCTCCAAAGTGCTTGGATTACAGGCGTGAGCCACCACGCCCGGCCTGGTTTTGGTTTTTGTTTTTGAGATGGGGATCTCACTATGTTGCCCAGGCTGGTCTTGAACTCCCAGCCTCAAGTGATCCTCTCACCTCAGCCTCCTGAGTTAGCTGGGATTACAAGGTTGAGCCGCCACACCCAGCTCTTTTCCTCTCTCCTTGAGATCAGGCTCATGGTCACTTAATCTGATGCTCTGTGGAATTTGGTGGACGTCCTTAGTAGCAAAAACAGTTGACCATGACAAAGTTTGGGTATGAGACAAAATATCCTGTATGACAAATATGACATTCTCAGATGACCCTGGTAATTCAGCGAAGCTTCACGTTACTCAGGGGTGAGGTTCTCGTGTCAGGGCACAAGGTGAGCTTTGCGTATAATCGAACTTGATCTTGGAAGTATCCACAGGAGAGCACCCTATTGGAGACTCACACGTGGTATCTTGATCAGCCCAGCACAGCCAGTTGAATGTTTCCAGCGTTGGAAGAGGTGACTTCCTTGGGTTGAGAGCCAGCTGAAGTATGTAGCTGGGTTTAGGGCTCATGGCATCTGTTTAAACGCTGGAACCACAGTCTGGACTCACATAGAAGGAACAGACGTGACATCCCCATCCACGCTCATGACCATTGAGCCAGAAACGGCAGCCAGAAACTTCAGCTCTATTTAAACAGCTTCTCTTTTTCCTTTTTGAGGAACATTAATAAATGCACACACAATGCAACTTCCCTGAATGTATACCTCTGAGTGGTCTTGTTGAGGTATAAACATCCAGGTACACAGCAGTGTGTTAAAAATGCTCATTTACCATTCTTAACAACAACAGCCTTTGTGCTCCAAGGTTTTCATTAAGGAAAAACTTGACCTTTAAACAGGAGTAAGGGTCCCATGACTGTGTCTCATTAGCAGGCACAGAGTTAGAAGATACTGGCCCATTCTGCACTGGGAAAGCTTCTCTCCCATAAGCAAACTGAAATGAATCCTTTCCTGGGCTCAAAATATTCTTCAGTTGCATCAGAATTGGAAGGAGGCATACATATCAAGGTGGACATGAAGCAAGAACTTGACCTTTTTTGCAAAAGTGTAAAAGCAAATCCCTCTTCTTTTCTGTGTTGTTGGCTGGGGAAAGGCTTTCTGGGAATTGTTTTGCCCAGAGAATTTTTATGATTCCATAATGAAAAATGAGAATTACCTATTTCCGGAAGCTTAGAAGGGTCTTTCTCTGTTGGTTCAGGTAAGTTGAGATGGAGACAAATCTGACCTAGGTTGCCAGCAACAGTGGGAGGATTTTTGCTTTGAAAAGATATAAGCTAGCAGCACACTGATGAAGAAATCAGAATGAACATTAAAAAGATGCTCAACCTCGTTGGTAATCAAGAAAGTACAAATTAAAGCTACCAGATTGTATCCATTTAAAAGATGGGTAATATCAACGTTGGCTGGAATATGAAAAATTGGTCACTATACCGGTGGTGAAAGAGAAAATTGGGACAGTCTTTTGGAAAGTCAATTTGGATGTATCTAATACTTTAAAATACTGCGCCCAGCAATCCAGCAATTCTACTTCTCAGTATCCACCTTAGAGACAGGTGCACAAAAATGCACGTAACACAGTAATGCTTCACCCTAGCTATATGTTAGAATCACCTGGGGGGGGCTTTAAATATGTGCCAATGCCACTGGGCACTGTGGTTCATGTTTGCAATCCCAGCACTTTGGGAGGCAGAGACCAGATGATCACTAGACCTCAGGAGTTGGAGCCCAGCCTGGGCAACATAACAAGATCTTATCTCTAGTTAAAAAAAAAAAAAAAGTTTAATTATCTGGGCTTGGTGGCATGCACCTGTAGTTCCAGCTACTTGGGAGGCTCAGGTGCAAGGCTGGCTTGAGCCCAAGAGGGCGAGGCTGCAGTCCACTGTAACTGTGCCACTGCACTCCAGCCTGGGTGACAGCGCAAGATTCTGTCTCAAAAAATTAAAATAAAAAAATTTTTAAAACAATGCCCAGGGCCCACCCTGGACCAATTAAATTAGAATCTCCAGTGATAGGGCCAGGCATTGGTGGATTGTAGGGCTCTCTGGGTAATTCTAATGTGCAGCCAGGGTTGTGAACCACGGATGTGCAACGATGTTCATTACAGCTTTGTCTGCAATAGGGGAAACCCTGGAACAACCTAAATGTCCATCAATAGGCAGGTTAAATTAGTAGTAATGTATTCATATGATGGTATACCACACTGCAGTTTAAACATGGAGACAGGGCCAGATGCCCTGGTTCACGCCTGTAATCCCAGCACTTTGGGAGGCCAAGGCGGGAAGATCACTTGAGCCCAGGAGTTCAAGACCAGCCTGAGTGATATAGTGAGAGATCCCATCTCTAGTTTTTTAAAAAGTATAAAAGTGAAGACATCCTTTTTTTTTTTTTTTTTTGACACAGAGTCTGCTGCCCAGGCTGGAGTGCAGTGGCACAGTCTTGGCTCACTGCAACCTCCACCTCCCAGGTTCAAGCGATCCTCCTGCCTCAGCCCCCCTAGTAGCTGGGATTACAAGCAAGTGCCACCATGCCTGGCTTATTTTTGTATTTTTAGTATAGACGGGGTTTCGCCATGTTGGCCAGGCTGGTCTCAAACTCCTGACCTCAGGTGATCTGCCCGCCTCAACCTCCCAAAATGCTGGGATTACAGGCGTGAGCCACCGCGCCTGGCCAACATCCTTCTTACTATGACTTTACAAGCCCTGCATAATCTGGCTGCCGCCTCCCCATCCTCATCTCCCAGTTCTCACTCCCTCTCTCTCCCTTTACTCCCCTCCACTTCAGCCATGTCAGAGTCTTCTCTCTGAGCAACACACGCATATTCCTGCCTCAGGGCCTTTGCACTTGCCGTTCCCTCTGCCTGGAACTCTCTTCCTCCTAAAAGCCACACAGCTGGTTCCCATCTCTCCTTCTGGCACTTGTTCATATGTTACCTTAACAAAGAGACTCTCCCTTTCACCAATTTTACTTTTCTTCCTTACCACTCCCTGACAAATTATATATCTATGGTCTGTTTCCCCCTACTGGCATGAGAACTCCAGTAACATTTTCATTTCCATTATTGCCCATAATAATAGAGCATGGCTCTTAAGGGTGCCTGCTTACAAGCTAGACTGCTGGAGTTTCAATCCAGGTGCTTCCTCTAAGCAGTTGTGTGCCCTGGGGTATATCTTTTAAGCAGTCTGTGCCTCTGTTTTCTCATACATAAAATGGAAATAACAACAGAGCCTACCTCATAGGGCTGTGAGGGTTAAATTGCACAAAGCACAGTGCCCGGCACAAGGTACTCTCTAGGTAACTGTTGGGTACTGTTACTGTCATCAGCACCTAGAGCAGTGCCCGGCATGTAAATATGCATTGAATAAATAAATGCGTAAAACAAAAAAAGAAATTGTAGCACAATCCCATTATGTAAACACATATACATGATGTGTATATAATTTCTAAATGCTTACTGATCAGTTTCCATGCAGAGAAAAACACCTGGAGAACGCACACCAAACTGCTAACAGGGCTAGTATACTCACCCTCAGGGAGGAGAGCAAGGTTCAGATATACTCAAGAGGCATTTTGCCGTATTCGTTTTCTTTGTTTGTTTGTTTGTTTGTTTGTTTTGGCAATTATCACATGCAAGATAAAATACGTTTTCCAAATAGAATATGTTTTTCAAAAGGAAGCCCTTGCTTAGAGTCAGAAGTGTGCAGGAGGGCTTGTACATTTCACCATGTGTTTAACCAGAGTAATCGCCATCAAATAAGGAAGCCATCGAGCTGAGAAAGCCAACCACGGACGCTCGGCCCACGGTCTTTCTCTCTTTTCTCTCTCCGTACCATACAGTGCCTGAGGAACCAATGGTCGGTCAGTGGGCTGTGAGCGTGGAGGATGGACCCCATCCACACACACCCCAAAGGAGTTTCTGAGGAATGGATCCTTGACTTCAGACTGTAAGATCTTTTCCTCCAGGACTCTCCAGAGGCAGGTCCCTGGCAAATGAACAAGAAAAAAAAAAAAAGACGTCCAAAATTTTAGGAAATCCAAGCTGCACGGCCGGATCAGCCAAAGTCATTGATTTGTAAAAATGAAAAGAAAACAGAAAAAAGAAAAATGAAATCTGTCTCAGTTTAGTGAATCCCGTGGTGTCTACTCCTGTCTTCCAGAAGCAAGCCTCAGGAAATCACATAACTTTTCACTGGGGGGGATCCAGGGGGTCTCCATATAGGGGGAGAGGGAAGTTTCTAGAAGAGCAGCAAGTGCTGGTTTTTACAATGTCGAGCACAAACATTTGCAGCATGTTTAAAATTGTCTTGTAGAGTTCAAGTTGTGGATTTGCTTTTCCTTTTGTTCTGACATGTTGTAGCCTCACTTCAACCTTCAGTAACTCCTCCTCTGGGAGTCAGTACTCCCAGGCCCAGAATTCACCCATCTGATTACCAAAGACTCAAAGAAGGGGCTTTTCTGGCCTTTTGTCTTGATTCTTACGTTTCCAAATAGGCCCCCACTCTTGCTTGCATCCACGTTGGTCAACTTGACCACAACCTCACTCTTCACTCAAACAGACTCTGAGAATGGAATTAGTGGCCAGTTCTAGGCCCATGAGTACCTTCATCCCAGTGTTGGGAATACACTGGATATATTTATAGAATGTGCTTTTTTTTTTTTCCAATCTCTCTCTCTCTCTCTCCTCTCTTTCTCTAGCAAGTCTCAGGCAAGAGATCTTTCATTTTCCTGGATGCCACTTGGAAATGCCACCCATTGTATTTCTTTTCTGTCAAATGTAAACCCTTTAGATGTGAACGTACTGGTTTAATGATGCCATTATTCTGCCTGCCGGAACATGGTAACCCCGTGTCTCACAGAGCATGAGGGGTGTGCCACTGGTGGTACACAAGATCACTTTTCAGTAGTTTCTAGGAACGACTTTAAGTAATACCAAATCCCAAAGAATGTTTCCCCTTTCCTATTCTTTTTTCACCCTGATTACAGCAAGGAGAAAGTCTCTGTTTAGTGCGAGCCGGTCCTTAACACCTTGCCTGACACTATGGCTCTTTTCCCTTTTTAACAAAGAAAGAGCAGGCCTCAGGTTTAGAGTCAGAATTCTGTCTAGATAGAATTTAATGCTATTGTTTTGTGTCATGGTATTTATTTTATTTATTACCTTCCATTTACAGCCTCCCACAGTGGGGGATGTGATATATTGCTTCTGTTCAAATAAATCAAGAAAAATAGGGGAACTCAAGAAAATATCAAGTAATTAACACACCAGATAGGTATATGTGGCAAAAGTCACTTCAAAGAATTAATGTAAGAAACATGGTGATAATGAAGCAAAAGAAAGGCAGATTATTCTGGCCGGGCGCAGTCGCTCACGCCTGTAATCCCAGCACTTTGGGAGGCCGAGGTGGGTGGATCACTTGAGGTCAGGAGTTCGAAACCATCCTGGCCAACGTGGCGAAACTCCATCTCATCTAAAAATACAAAAATTAGCCAAGCATGGTGGTACATGCCCGTAATCCCAGCTACTCGAGAGGCTGAGGCATGAGAATCACTTGAATCTGGAAAGCAGAAGTTGCTGTAAGCCAAGATTACACCACTACACTTTAGCCTGGGTGACAGAGCAAGAAAAAAAGAAAGGCAGATTATTTTAATTGAATGAATAAAAGAGGCTGAGAGTCAAAATACCTGAGTTCCAATGCCCTTTTGCTTTTGCAGGGGTGGTTTTGGCCACTAACTAGCTATGCAAGCTGATTTTAGGCAAGTTCCTTAGCCTTTCTGTGCCTAAAATTTCTTCACCTGAAAAATAGGGATAAGAATGCCTGCCTACTTACCTCACAGTGTTGTTATAAAAATTAATTGCCATAATAGATGTGAATAACCCTGGAGGGGTGGAGGGATTCTAAGTTCTATACCAATACAAACCATTGTTCTTGGATAATGGGGAATTTCAGCATTTTTTCATATACAGAATCCTAGCAAAAAAATAAAAGCTGATGAACATCAGATTCTACCTGTCCTTTGACCTGGATGTCGTGGTGAGCCAGCACTTTTCCCAGGAGGACATTGAATCCGGGACAGGAAATCTCAGTACACAGAGATGCTAGCATCATTCCAATAGACTGAATCTTCTGTTTCTGACATCTTGTCTTTTGTTTGTATGTGTTTGGGTCCCTGGCCTTTACCCAAATCAAATGAAAAGTGTTGCTGAGAGGCAGAATAAAAATGGTTTTAAGTAAGCCTGTGTACCACAGTGTGTGAATTGTGTTTTCTTGGGGTTCCCCCACCTTCCAGAGATTTTCGTAACCAAAATAAGCTCATCTATTCCAGCCTCAGTCCCCAGGGAAGACTCCAGAGAGGCCGGGGTGGGGCTAGAGAGACATCACTCACAACCAATTTATGGTCAGAAATGTCCTCTTCTGAGGCACTGGAAATGTCGGTCCCATTAAAGTGAAAGTAAAATAAAATAAAATAAATCCTGTCATTAAATGAGATCCTTGGGGGACAAGAGGGCCTCTGATTTTTGTTGGGCATCTCCTAGGTCCTAAGCTCTCCGAGCAACAAAATGGTCTTTGTTGGGATGATGGGCTTGTCCAGAGCTTCCTCCAAAGCTAAGATTGCCCCTGCTCCACTTGCAAATGCACAGTATAAAAAGGGATTGGTGTATTATATCAGCCAAGGGATTCTTTCATCAGCCAGTTACAAAAACTGGCTAAATAGAGCAAAAAGTAGAGTTTACTGCTCATAAAATGGAAAATTCCAGGGATTGCTTCAAGTGCAGGTGGATCCAGGTGCACGGGGTTTTTGCAAACATATGCCTTTCCATGTCTCAGCCCCAACTTGCTGAGTTCATTTCAGTTTAATAGGGACAAGACGGCTGCCAACAGCTTTGGACTTTTTCCTACCCGCTTAGCAAAGCCTGTGGAAAGTATTTCTTCCCTAATAGCTCCAGGGGGGAAAAATGGTTCAATTCAATATAATGAACAATTGATATAAAGCAGAAACCAACCTATCAAAATGGATACCAGTCATTAACAAACAAGTGTGGCCACTGTGCCAACACAAATGGATGCTGTGGCCAAGGCCATGTGGTACCCTCACTGGCCAGGCTTGAAGTCAGGATTCAATCACTGGAACTGAATGTGAGGTCAGCTCCACCCAAACTTTACGGATTGAGGGTACGGGAAGGGTGGTTCCCGAAAGGAAAACCAAAATGCTTTTACCACAAGAAGGAGAGAGAGTTGCTGGGCAAAAAAAAAAAAAAAAAACAGTGTCCACATTAAGCATGCCGCTTCTTACTACACCTTCCATATGCAAGGCAAAAGTAACCTAATAGCTTTCCAAACAATTCCCCCATGGGGTTGTCACTCTTATCCATCTCCTCCTCTGACCAATATTTATAGAGCAACTACTCAACCGCAGAAACTGGGCTAGGCTTTGGGAATTCCAGCATGTTTAAGAGAGACCCCTGAGAAGGTGGCAATAGTCCAGTGGGAGGAACAGACACGCACACACACACACCACACACACCACACACCACACACACACACAATGAGAAGGAAACGTGAGTGTGCCCAGACAGAGGCATGAACAAAGTACTATGGTGTCACCTTATAGCTGAACACACTGGCTATACTTAAGAGAAGGAAGGGTCAGTCCTGGTCCTACCATTCTTCGAGTTGCTGAGGCTGATACAGCCACAGGTCTTGAAGTTGCCCTGTCTCTGTCCACAAGTTATGGGCAGAAACAGATGCAGACATAAAATCGCTGGCCTCAGCTCCTGGATCAGCAAATTACCTTTGGCCTACAGCAGGACAGCTGCATTCAGCAAAACAGCACGATGCATGTATCTTGATATGTAACCCTAGATTCAGGCTTCTAAATATAAGCGACTGTCTGGGCCACCAATAACAAAAAAAAAAAAAAGAAGAATCTTGTAAGATAGAGTTCATGCTCATGGATTACAACCAATCCTTTAAAAATACTCATGAATGTTGAATATTTAAGCCTGTGGGGGTTGCCCTATAAAAATAAGGCCCCGGACCAAGCAAGACACTTTGAATTCTGGTTTGAACAAGCACAAAGAAAGGCAGGCATAAAGACGACTCAAGCACCACTTACGCTTGCTGAAGAAGCCACAGAAAGAAGGAATTCCCTTTCTAATACATTCACTCATTCATTCATTCATTCCAGTAGAGATCTATTTATCAGGGGTCAGAAGAGGGAAGTAAAAGGTTGCCTCTGCGCATTGCCTGAATGAGGCATCTGAGAATTTCAACTGGAGTACCTGTTTCAAATCTCAGATGAGCACCCAGTCAAATCTGCAATGACCTGGTCCTGGTATTCATCTCTCTTCCTGTCGCAGTGTAGACTTTCTTAGTTCTGGTTCACTGATGCACCCAAGCTGTCTGCTCCTGGCACTGTGACCAAGTGTTCACTCCCCCAGGTGACGTAGAATTCCGTGCATGGGGACTAGTTGTACTTTGGAGTGAAAGCATTGGGAAGAACTCATAAAAGGCCAAATCTTGCCTGTATGGAAATGGCCTGATCATCCCCAAGAAAGAGGACCTAATACATGCCTACAGGGAAGGTAAATAAGTATTTCTTGAGCCATTATCAAAGCTCATCTAAATGGTTATAGTAGCTTTCTTTTTCTTTTTTTCTTTGAGATGGAGTCTTGCTCTGTTGCCCAGGCTGGAGTACAGTGGCACAATCTTGGCTCACTGCAACCTCCGCATCCTGGGTTCAGGCAATTCTTCTGCCTCAGCCTCCTGAGTAGGTGGGACTACAGGTGTGTGCCACCACGCCCAGCTAATTTTTTGAAATTTCAGTAGAGATGGGGTTTCACCATGTTGACCAGGCTAGTCTCAAACTCCGGCCTCAAGTGATCTGCCCACCTCAGCCTCCCAAAGTGCTGGGACTACACGCATAAGCCACCACTCCAGGCCTACAGTAGCTTTCTTATAGGGCTCTCTGGTATAACAACTATTGCAAACTTAATGACTTAAAACAACCCAAATTTATTATATTGCAGCTCTGGAGGTCAGAAGTCTAAAATGGGTGTTGCTGGACCAAAATCAAGACGGTGGCAGGGGTGGATTCCTTTCTGGAAGCTTGTAGAGAATCCCTTTTCTTGCCTTTTCCAGCTTCTAGAAGCTATTCACATTCGTTAACTCAGGACACCCTTCCATCTTCAAAGTCAGCAAAATCGTTGTTTACTTATTTATTGTCTTCTTTGTATCTAGCTCCTCCCCCTTAAGATGTCTTTTTCACACTGCATCTCTTTTGCTCTGACTCCTTTTCCTCTCTCTTCCCACTTAAGGACCCTTGTCATTACTTTGGGTCCACCTGAATGATCCAGGATAATCTTATTTTAAGGTCAGCTGATTAGCAACCTTAATTCCATCTGCTCCCTTAAGTCCTCTTTGCCATGTAACCCAACATATTCACAAGTTCCAGGGATCTGTATGAGGATATCTTTGGGGGAGCATTATTCTGTCTACTACATTCTGCCTGCACAGCACATCCATTCAGTTAAAACACACACACAGCAGCCAGGGTTATCTCACAACCTAGACTTAATCAAGCCATTCCTCTGCTGAAACCCAACCCACACACCCAGTGACTGCCCATGGCATTAAAACTCAAATTTTTTTTTTTTTTTTTTTTTTTTGTAGAGATGAGAGTCTTGCTATGTGGCCCAGGTTAGTCTCAAACTTCTGGCCTCAAGCAATCCTCCTGCCTCTGCCTCCCAAAGTGCTGGAATTATAGGTGTAAGTCACCATACCCAGCCTTTAAAATCCAAACTTTGTGTGTGTGTCCTTGAAGTCTTCACAGTCTTCACAGTCTTTATTATTAAAAGCTGGAAGGTTGGCTGGGCAAGGTGGCTCATGCCTGTAATCCCAGCACTTTGGGAGGCTGAGGCGGGTGAATCATGAGATGAGGAGATCAAGACCATCCTGGCCAACATGGTGAAACCACATCTTTACTAAAAATATAAAAATTAGCTGGTCGTGGTGGCGTGTGCCTATAATCCCAGCTACTCGGGAGGCTGAGGCAGGAGAATCACTTCAACCTAGTAGGCAAAGTTTGCAGTGAGCTGAGATCCCACCACTGTGCCCCAGCCTGGCAACAGAGGGAGACTCCATCTCAAAAAAAAAAAAAAAATACTGGAAAGTCAGTCTAACTCCCAATCACAAAATGCTACTTTGCCTCGACAAGCAGGCTTTGCAGTTGAGTTAGTGTTTCTTTTGTAGTTAAGACTAGCATTTCCCCTTGTTGACCAGTGATCAGGAAACTGTTCTTGCCATTTTGCTCTTTCATCCTTGATAGGTCACATCAGTACATTTTCCACAACTTTCTTTAATCTTCATTTTTTATTCCTTCGGAATAAAAGACCATGCCAGGGACACTAACAAGTTGATGGTCCCCTAGATATGGGTTCTAGTGCCAGCGGGTCTGTTCTCTTCCTCAGTGTCAAAAGGACTGCTCATTCTGAAGCATCTACTCATTTGAACTAAAATCTACACTTTCATTTAATTTCCGGGATACACGTGCTGAACGTGCAGTTTTGTTGCATAGGTATACATGTGCCATGGTGGTTTGCTACACCTATCAACCCAGCATCTAGGTTTAAGCCCCGCATGCAATAGGTATTTGTCCTAATGCTCTCCCCTCCCCTTGCCCCTCACCCCATGACAGGCACCAGTGTGTGATATTCCCCTCCTTGTGTCCCTGTGTTCTCTTTGTTCAACTCCCGCTTATGAGTGAGAGCATGTGGTGTTTTAAAATCCAAACTTTTAATGATGGCCCACAAAGCCTTACATGATCAGACCCTTGGCTGCCTCTCGGATCTCACCTCCTATCTCACCCCCACCCCACTCTGCTGCAGCCACACACTGGCCCCAAACATGACAAGACAAGATCATTCCAGTCTCAAGGCCTTTGTGTGCGCTGTCTCCTCCGTTCATAACACCATTCTCCAGATTTTCCATAGCTGGTTTTTTCTTCCCCATGCCCTCGGTCTCAGCTTCTCAGAGAGGACCAAACTAACCCCATCTCTAAGGCAGCCACCCCATCCCTTGTCACTTGCTATCACACCATGCTGTTTAAATTCCTCCATGGGGTTTGCCACCACTAACAATATTTTTGTTTATTTAATCATTTACTTACTTATTATCCTCTTTATTATCTATCTCCTCCCCCTAGGATGTTGACCTTGTGAAGGCAGAGACCCTGTCTGTTCTGTTCACTGATGTGTCCCCAGCATCTAGAATAGGGCTTGGCCCATGGCAGATACTCTACAGACATCTGTTGAATGAATGAAACGTTCTTTTCCCCCATGTGCCCTTCCCCCCTGACTAATGTCCACTCCTTTGTCTTAGATTAAGTGCCTCTTGTTCAAAGGCTCCTTCTCTGATATGCCGATGTTTCAAGAACATGAGGGTCTCCCTTTCACATGTTCACACCACCCCGTGGTTTCACTCAAGGTCAGATCACAATGGTAGTTAGATACAGTTTACACAATTACCATTTAATATCTATCTTTCCCGGCAGATCATGAGCCCCCATGAGTGCAGGGACCACGTTCATCTTGTTCACCTCTGTCTTCCTGGTCCCTAGCTTGGTACCTGGTGCGTAAGTTTCCAATAGTTATTTGTTGAATGCATTAATGAATAAATGAATGAATGAATGAGGGTGTAAAGGCAGAGAGAAATGGAAGAAGAAAACTGAGTCAAAGCTTCCTCCATCTTCACAGCTTTATTTTCACATTGTTATCTGACAAGATTTAAACTTGAATTTTAAAGCAAAATGAAGCTAACCAAGGTATTGGCTGTAAATCCTATTTCAAAACTTTCTCACATATTCCTTATCATGATGGTTTAGAAAAAGGAATAAATGAAAATCAACTTATACCAAAACGTCATTTCAAGAAGTTAGAGACCCAGCTGGGTCCCGTGGCTCACACCTATAATCCCAGCATTTTGGAAGGCTGAGGCAGGAGGATCACCTGAGGTCAGGACTTTGAGACCAGCCTGGCCAACATGGTGAAACTCCATCTCTACTAAAAATACAAAAATTAGCCGGGTGTGGTGGCACATGCCTGTAATCCCAGCTACTCCGGAGTCTGAGGCAGGAGAATCCCTTGAACCGGGGAGGTGGAAGTTGCAGTGAGCTGAGATTGTGCCACTGCACTCCAGCCTGGGCAACAAGAGCGAAACTCCGTCTCAAAAAAAGGAAAGAAAGAAAGAAAAGAAAAAGAAAGAAAGAACAGAAAAGAGAGAAAGAAAAAGAAAAAGACCCGAATGAACCCCAGCCTCCTTTGGGGATGGGATGCCCCCTAGTGGGAGAAATGGAGAAAGACTCTTTGGAGTGTTCAAGAATGTCACATTTCTTTGCCTTTATTAAGTGTAGGATCCAGAAAGAAACTAGAAGAAAATTACACAACTTCAATGAAGAAAAGAAGCAAGATGTTCTAGAATAATAAACTTTCAATAAAACAGAAACTGAGTAACTGTTGGTTTTGAACCAGATTTTTGGCTTATCTCTGGTGGTAATTTTCAGGCTCACTCTAAGACTTATTTCTGATCTGAAACTTTTCAAAAATGATGTAGATACAATTACATCTCTGTTCCTTAGAAATTCAACATGAGTAAGATCATCAAACTCCTAGTGAATGTGGAAGACAAAGAGTGGCTCAGTGGGGCTTGTTCTTCGGTCTCTACTATCTACAATTCTAAACTTAGCTCTTCTGCCCCCAAAGTAGTTGTTTAAACATTTTTTAAAAAATAGTGGGTAACTGATTTTTTTCTTTTTTTTTTTTTTTGGCGGGGTGGGCAACAAAAAAAAATTTTTTTTAAATAGTGGGTAACTATAATAACAAACATTATGGCTTGCTATGTGCCAGGCATTCTGCTAAACCTTTGCATGTTCTCTCATTTGATCATCATTAACAACCCTAGCTATAAATACCATTAACTTCTCTTTGCATCTGAGGAAACTGATCATGGAATAGTTAAACAATTTGTCCGAGGTTACACACCTGCTGAGTGTTGGGCCATTTGATTCTAAAATTCATGATCATCATTATACTCAATTAATTACCATAAATCATAAACCAACTCAAAGTTTAGTTCATAACTAAGCACAAAAATAACAAAACTACTTTTTACGCGTAACAGCATGCAATGACCTAATAGCCTGTTACCCATTGTCCCTAATTAGTTGCAAGCTTGACAGAAATTTGTCTGAGATGAACTTTTGGGGTATATTTGCATTAATTATAACACATTTCCTTTTGGGATCACTTATTCAATTTTTTGTTGTTGTTGTTTTTGAGATGGAGTCTTGCTCTGTCACCCAGGCTGGAGTGCAGTGGCATGATCTCAGCTCTCTGCAGCCTTCACCCCCATTTTCAAGTGATTCTCCTGTCTCAGCCTCCCCAGTAGCTGGGATTACAGGCATGAGCCACCATGCCCAGCTAATTTTTGTATTTTCAGAAGAGACAGGGTTTTGCCATGTTGGCCAGGCTGGTCTTGAACTCCTGACCTCAAATGATCTGCTCACTTCAGCCTCCTAAGCTGCTGGGATTACAGGTATGAGCCACTGTTCCCGGACTGCTCATTCCATATTTAAGAAGCTGTGAGGTCTCACTTCAATGTCTAAGATATATTTTCTATGCACAATAATTAATATATACAGGAAAGAAAAAACAGCTACATTCCTATTGTTGAAGAATATGAGTCCATCCAAGTATATGATTTAGGATGCTTTGGGTTGTAAGCAGCAGAAAATCCAACTGGCTTTAGCAATAAGGGCTGTTACAAGTTGTCATAATGGAAAACTTCAGAGAGAAGACAACCCTCAAGGTTGGTTTGATTCAGCACATCATCAACTCAATAGGCTATGGCTCTGTTTCCTTTTGATCTTCTCAGCTTTGTTCTCCTTTGTGTATTCTTTGACCTCAAACTGGCTTCTCTCATGGGAGTAGCTCTTCAGGATCCAAATTCCTCATCAATGTCCTGAGAGAAGGAAGGCCTCTCTACCCTAAACCTTCAGACAAAAGCCCCATTGCATTATCACTATAACAGTTAGGTCATACAACCATTCCTCAACCCAGTGCTCAGGCCTGGGTTACATGCCCTTTCCAAAAAAACTGTAGCAACTGAGGTAGGATTGTCCAATCAGAACCTGCCTTAAGAATTGCTCAGTAAACAGTAGCTCTTAGAAATTTTTATTCTAATAAATGAAAATTTCTGTACCCAAGTAAAGTAGAAGGACTGATAATAAAAAGTTAGTCCACCTCACTCATAAACTAATGAAAGCCTAGGAAACCTATGGCATACAATTTTACTAGTCAGATTACCAAAAAAATTTAAAAATTAATGATGCTTAGTGTTGAGGAGGATGTGTAAAACGGATATCACAAACATTGTTGCTGCAACACTTTTGGGGCGAAACTTGACAATTTCTAGCAAAAATTTAAAGGTATGTACCCTTGGACCTAGTGATTCCATACTTAGAAATCATTCCCACTATTTTACTCAGAAAACGATCAGGATAGGCAAGCTAGGATATGTGAATCAGTCACGTTGTATAGATATACCAAGGCAGTGTTATTTGTGAAAGTTCAAAATGAGAAACAAAAATGTCCATCAGGCTGGGAGTGGTGGCTCATGACTATAATACCAACACTTTGGGAAGCTGAGGCGGGTGGATCACCTGAGGCTGGGAGTTCAAGACCAGCCTGGCCAGCATGGCAAAATCCCATCTCTACTAAAAAAAAAAAAAAAAAATTTTTATAAATGCAAAAATTAGCCAGGCTTTGTGGCAGGCACCTATAATCCCAGCTACTCAGGAAGCTGAGGCAGGAGAATTGCTTGAACCTGGGAGGTGGAGGTTGCAGTGAGCTGAGATCATGCTATGGCACTCCAGCCTGGGTGACAGAGCCAGACTCCATCTAAAAAAAAAAAAATGTCCATCAATAGAGACTAATTCGATTTCTGGCTTTTGGTAGTGGAGGAGTAAATTATATTGGGCTAATTCCACTGCCTAGTACAGTTACAAACTCTAAACAAAACATTTTTACAAATTGAAGACACTTGAGAACAACTAACAGCCGGCCAAAACTGGAGGGGGAGCAAGAATCCTCATAAAATAGGAATCATCCATATTAACCTGACTTTTCCTATGAAGGGTCACCCAGTCTGCATAGCACACAGAGAACAGAGCTCAAGCCAAAAGCAATAGTCTTATCAGGCTACAGAATCACAGGTTAGAGTTTGAGGCCCCCATGGTGACTGGAATTTGATGAAAGAAATCCCAGAAATGATAGAGCCACGGAAAAGGGACCTAAAAGTCTAAATATAAACTCCTCGCAAATCCTTGGCTGACTCTTAAACTATATATGTGGAACCCAACAGAAAACAAAACAAAACAAAGAGCTGGAGGAGAGTGTGAACATGCATTGATCAGTGCTGGGGAAACAGAGTTTGGAGCTCAAGTTCCACCAAATTAGAGGAGCTTAAATTCCTCAGACTTTCTGTAGAAACCCAGAGAAGTCACAAATTAGTCAGAAAGACCACATCCAAGAACGAGTATGTAGAAGGCACAAAACCAAAATAGACCTACCCAAAAGAAGCCCCAAACCATGTCTTCATAACATAAGAATGAGTCACTAGTAATTTAACTGCCAGGTAAAACAAACCTCAACACTTTACTGAGAAAGATTGTAGAATCCAGAGCCTCTGCTGTATGTTATCAACAATGTCTAGTATAAAATTTTTAAATCACTAAACATGTAAAGAAGCAGGAAACTATGATAGTCAAGAGAAAAAATAGTTAATAGAAACAGACCCAAAGACAATGCAGATGTCAAAATAAGTAGGCAAATATTTTACAATAACTCTAGTACATCGTTAAATAATCTAGAGGAATAGATTAATAAGTGAAGAGGTGGAGAGTTTCATGAAGCTATGGAAAGTAAAAAAACAAAAAACAAACAAAAATAATCCTGGAAATCTTAGAACTAAAAAAAAAATTCTGAAATAAATTATTTGTACAGGATTAACCAAACAGAAGAAACAAACAATGACCTTGAAAGCAGATAAATAAAAATTATCCAAATTGAAGCAGCAGCAAGAAAAAATATTTAAAGAAAAAAAAACAGAACTTCAGTGATTTGCAGAAAAGTATCAAGCATTCTACCATATATGTAATTAGACTCCTAAAAGTAAAAAGAGAGAAAGAATGGAGCATTTTAAAGGTTTAAGAAAATTGATTTAAATTTTTCCAAATTGTATTAAAAATATCAACCTACATACCCAAGAAGGAAAAAAAAAAAAAAAAAACCCAGTCAGGATAAATGCAAAGGAAAATACACCTAGGCAAATTGCTGGTTAAAGAAACAATCTAAAAGGCAGCCAGAGGGGGAAAATGACATGTTACATACATGGAAACAAAGGTAAAAATGATAATTGACTTTTTTTTTTCCAAGTCTGGGAATTGAGATAATTGACTTGTCATCAGAAACAATGAAATACATAATAAAGTAGAATGACAACTTTAAAATGCTGAAAGAAAAAAAAGGCGTCAAGCTCTAGTGAAAATATTCTTCAACAATGAAAGCAAAGTAAAGATATTTTTAGTTAAAAACTAAGAGACTTTGTTGCCAGCAGATCTGCATTACAAGAAAGACTAAAAGAAGTTCTTTGGCCTAAAGGGAAATGAAACTAGATGGAAATTAGTATTTAAAGAAAAAAAAGTATTAGGAATACTAAATTTGTGAATAAATATTAAAGACCATAATTCTAAGGTCTAATCAAAATCTCAGCAGGACTTCTTGTAGACATTGACAACTGGAGTCTAAAATTTATATAGAAAGGCAAAAGAACTGGAATTGCTGAAACAATTTTGACAAAGAAAAGCAAAGTTGGAGAAGTCACACTGCCTGATTTCAAGACTTACCATAAAATGACCGTAATCAAGATAGTGTGAGGCTGGGCACAGTGGCTCAGACATGTAAGCTTTGGGGGGGCTGAGGTGGGAGGATCACATGAGGCCAGGAGTTAAAGACCAGCCTGGGCAACATAGCAAGACTCCATCTTTACAATTTTCTTTAATTAGCCAGACATGGTGGTGCAAGAATATAGTCTTAGCCACTTAGGAGGCTTGAGCCCAGGAGTTCAAGGTTACAGTGAACTATGATCATGCACTGCACTCCAGCATGGGTGACAGAGCAAGACCCTGTCTCCTAAATAAAAAAAAAAAAAAGACAGTGTGGTATTGATTATAAGACAGACATATAGATCAATGGAATAAAATAGAGAGTTCACAAAGAGACCTACACATATATGGCCAACTCATTTTTTTTTTTTTTTTCCTGAGACAGAGTCTCCCTATGTTGCCCAGGCTGGTCTGAAACTCCTGGCCTCAAGTGATCTTCCTACCTCAGCCTCCCAAGTAGCTGGGACAAGTATGAGTCACCACTGGACTAAGTCAATTGATTTTTTTTTTTTTTTTTTTTTTTTTTGAGACAGGATGTCTGTCTGTCTCCCAGGCTGGAGTGCAGTGTGATCATGGCTCACTGAAACCTCAACCATCTGGGCTCACATGATCCTCCTGCCTCAGCCCCACAAGTAGCTGGGACCACAGGTGCATGCCACCATGCCTGGCTAATTTTTTTACTTTTTGTAGAGATAGGATCCCACTATGCTACTCAGGGCTGGTCTCAAACTCCTGGGCTCAAGCAATCCTCCCACCTCAGCCTCCCAAAGTGCTGGGATTACGGGAATGAGCCACAGCACCTGGCTGTAGATCGATTTTTGGCAAAGGTGCAAAGGTCATTCAATGGAGAAAGAATAGTGTTTTCAACAAATGATGCTGCAACAACTGGATATCCATATGCCCAAAGATGAACTTCAACCCATAGCTCATACCATACATAAAAATTCATTCAAAATGGATCATAGAGCTAAATGTAAAAACCTAAAAATGATAAAATTTCTGAAGAAAATATAGGAGGATGTGGAGAAACAGGAACTCTTGTATACTGTTAGGAAATGGTACAGTGGCTATGAAAAACAGGATGGCAATTCCCCAAAAATTCAAAATAGAATTACCATAGGATCTGGCAATTCCACTTCTGTATACCCAAAGGAACTCAAAGGGACATGAAGAAATATTTGTACACCTGTTTTCATAGAAGCATTATTCACAATAGCCAAAAGGTAGAAGCAACCCAAGTGTCCATCAACAGATGAATGGATAAACAGGCTGTGGTGTATACATGCAATAAAATATGATTCAGCCTTAAAAAGGAAGGAAGTTGGCAGGGCACAGTGGCTCACGCCTGTAATCCCAATACTTTGGGAGGCCAAGGTGGGCAGATCACAAAGTCAGGAGTTTGAGACCAGCTTGGCCAATATGGTGAAACCTCATCTCGACTAAAAATAGAAATATTAGCTGGGCGTGGTGGCGGGTGCCTGTAGTCCCAGCTGCTTGGGAGGTTGAGGCAGGAGAATCGCTTGAACCTGGGAGGTGGAGGTTGCACTGAGCCGAGATCACGCCACTGCACTCCAGCCTGGGCGATAGAGTGAGACTCTGTCTCAAAAAAAAAAAAAAGGAAAGAAATTCTGATACATGCTACAACATAGATGAAACTCAAAGACATTATGCTAAGTGAAATAAGCCAGTTACAGAAGGACAAATACTGTTTGATTCCATGCATCTGAGATGCAGTGAAGAGTTGTTGTTTAGTGGGCATAAAGTATCAGTTTTGCAAGATGAAAAAACTTTTATGGATAGATGGTAATGATGGCTGCAAAACAATGTAAATGTGTTTAGTGTCACTGAACTGTACACTTTAAAATTGATAAAACAATAAATTTTATGCTATGTATATGTATTAATCACATTTTTCATTTCTATATTTTATGAGGTTTGACATCTTGGGACTCACCAACCTGGAAGAGACTGTCCCAGAGTTAGCTCATTCTGAGTGATAACAGATGACTTTCCTGCAATATGCATTCCAACCAATTCAGAGCCCATACTCTGAACCGCCTCCTCTCTCCAGCTTTTCTGCTCCGAGAGGCAAGTTTCCTGTGCCCTAATCATCCCAGGGTTGGGTATCAGACAACTAGGGACTACCCCTATAGCCCACAGCTGACCTGAATTATTCAAACTATCCACTCCTAAGCTTGTTCAGCTGCTTACCTTGCCTCGCCCATTCCTCCTGGAACACAACACAATAAAGGCTTTTTCCTCGGCTTTCCTATCATCCTCTGTGCCTGTGACCAACCTCAAAGTTCTCTCCTGTGGTTCTGCATGGCATGGCATGCTCCTGCCCCTGGGGAACTGTGTTAGACTGTTCTCACGCTGCTATGAAGAAATTCCTGAGACTGGGTAATCTATAAAGAAAAGAGGGTTAATTGACTCACAGTTTCATGGGGCTGGGAAGGCCCGAGGAAAACAATCATGGCAGAAGGGGAAGCAAACACGTCCTTCTTCATAAGGTAGGAGAGAGAAGTGCTGAGCAAAGGGGGAAAAGCCCCTTATAAAACCATCAGATCAC